>PVIH01005975.1:0-116859 GCA_004025045.1 Sigmodon hispidus | reverse complement strand
CCCTTGAGTGGAGCCTGCGTATTAGCTAAAGATTCTTGTGAGGCGTCGTGTTTACCGCAGCGTATCCTCCAGTCCTCTGGTAAACTCTCCCCAGACCATCAAACACTACTGCAGGTAAAAGAGGAAAAGCCTGTCTTCCAAACCTCCTTATGCTCACAGGAAAGTTTGGACACACAGAGTCTTTTTAGGGACGTAAAGGTTTGTGTGAAATTCAGTGTTTAGAGATTTTGATTAAAATTGTTTGTGATTGAGGTGCTAATAATCATTTCTGTTTAGGATACTGGTTCTCTTGTGCCAACAAAAGTAAACAGCAGATCAGTCCATGGAGGATGTGAGCTTGCATCAGTTCTTCAGCTAAATCCCTGTAGAGTTGATAAAACAAAGTCTCTGCCAAACAACCACGGTATGTGCACTGTAAACAGACTCACTCTGCTTTTCATTGGGGTGACATTTACATTCTTACACAAAAAATTGGGGGATGGATATCTTATTTTATTCCTGCATATATCTTTTTTTAAAAAAATTTATTTTGAATACTTGGATATGTATTTTTAGGTGGTTTTGTGGATTTACTTGTGTAGTTACTTCTTGCTTCCTTTGCAATAGCTTTTAAAAAGTATTTTAACTATTCTGTTGAGATTTTTTGGTTGGTTGGTTGGTTGGTTGGTTGGTTTTGGTCTTTAGTGTTTTAGAGGGAGGCAGTACTAGGAATTGAATCCAGGGCCTTATATATGCTAGATAAGCAACCTATCACTAAGCTCCATCCTTAGTCCTAAAATGTACAGAATATTTTAAAATAATTCCTGAGCTGTGGTGGCACACGCCTTTAATTCTAGCACTCAGAGGCAGAGGCAGGGTCGGATCTCTGAGTTTAAAGACAGCCTGGTCTACACAGTGAGTTCCAGGACTACACAGAGAAAACCTGTTTTGAGAAAATAGTAGTAATAGTAGCAATTATCATTCAAAACTTGTTCTTTACTCTTTAAATACTGTCTTTTTTTCTTTGCATTGAAATGATGTCTATAAGCTTATACAGGTACCAATTTAATAGGATTTTTGTTTTTGTTGGTTGGTTGGTTTGATATTTCAAAACAGGGTTTCTCTATATAGCTCTGGCTGTCCTAGAACTTACTCTGTAGACCAGGTTGGCCTCAGACTCACTGAGATGACCTGTCTCTGCCTCCCAAGTGCTGATCTCATACATGCTCGTATGTGCACATCTGAACAGGTGCACATGTAGGTGTGTATGCCTGGTATTTTGTTCCTTAGATGCTGTCCACCTTATTTTTAGGTGGTCTCTTACTGACCTGGAACTCTTGATAAGCTATCTGCCAGTGAGCTGCATGAATTCTTCAATCCTTTCTCCACCATGCCTAGGTTTTTACGTACATTATGGGTTCAGTAAGCACTCTAACTTGAGAGGCATCACAATCTGTGAATGTGCTATGGAAATCAGTCTGCCCTAGTCTGTGTGCAAAGTCCTTTTGTTTTTCACCCACTCTATGCTTTGTCAACATTAGTAGATTGTTTTTCATAATTGACTGACTTCCACTTTCCCCTGAAGCATATTATTTAGTTGTTCTTCTCACACAGGTTTCAGTCCCTAAATGAAAATGTTTGGTTTGTTTGTTTTCCCATCATTCCTGATTTTTTTCTTAGCTTTTTGTGTTTAATTTTTTTTTTTTATTCCTCTAGGGAACATACTATACTTACTGACTTTCCAGTCTACTTGCAGTTAGTATCATTTTGCTTCATGTTCTTTTTGTGAGGGGTGGGGGTGGGGTGGGTGTTGAGACAGTTTCTCTGTATAGCCCTGGCTGTCCTGGAATTCACTTTGTAGACCAAGCTGGCCTTGAACTCAGAGGTCCTTCTTCCTCCACCTCCTGTGTGTTGGGATTAAAGGTATACACCACCACCACCTGGCTGTTACTTTATGTTCTTAAACTACAGTCTGTAGTTGTCACGTTATATCTACATATGTTAAAATCAAACAGTTTTACAATTTTTAACTTTTAAACAATTGCTTTAGTGAAATACAAATGACTTATTAAGAAAATGTCCATTATGTCCAGTACAGTGGTTTTGGTATACTTAGAGAGTTGTACAGTTGTCTGTGCCTTTTCATCCTTCACAATTCTAGTTATCAGTTGTCTAATTTTTATCTCTGTGGATTGAATAGAGACCTATCCAGTATGAAATCTTATAACTTCTTTCCCTTGGCATAATGTTTTCCCTTAACTTTATTTTATCATTATTATTGCATGTGTGATGTTTCTGGCAAGTACCTTTACCTGCTGAGCCATCTCCTTAGCACTGGCAGTTCTGTCAGTTCCCAACCACATTGTATTATCTATGAGGATTTCATCCCTATTTATTGTTGAATAAAATTTCATTACATTCAGTCATGTTTTCATCAGTTAATACAAATTTGCTGTCATTGTTACCTTTATGAATAATACTGCTATGAACATTTGTGTACAGATTTTTCTGGAAATGAGTGTTTTCTTTTTCTTTTTCACAATTTAGTTGGGACTAAAATTAAAATTGCTGGACCTTATATCATCTCTTAGTTTGACCTTTTAAGAGACTGCATATGTCACAAAGCAGCTATGCCATTTCACATTAACATTATGATTGTGTGAAAGTTTCAGGTTTTCCAAATACATACACACTTCGAGTCTAACCATGTTAGTCTGTGTGAATGATCTCATTTTTGTCTTTCACTTTTCTGATTGCTGATTATATTGTTCACTTCTTCATAATGTTTATTGGCCATTTGAACTATCTGGTGAGATTCTTTGTCCACTTTCAATTTTTTTAAGATTTAAACATTTTTATATATATGAATGTTTTGCCTGTATGGATATTTGCACCATGTGCATGCCTCATGCTTGCAGAGGTCAGAAGAGGGTATCAGGTCCCTAGAACTAGAGTTATGAGCCACCATGTTGCCAAGAACCAAACTCAAGTCCTCTGTTAGAGCAGCAGTTAGTGCTTTTAACTGCTGAGGCATTTCTTCAGCTCTCTGGGATATTTATTTTTGACTATGTGCTACAGGAATTCCTTATATTTCTATTCTGTAGCTCTCAAATATTTTTAAAGTGAAAGAAATTTTCAAATTGGGTTTTAAATTTGTGTTTCTCTTTTCTTTTTCCAAGATGTGTCCTTTGAAAATATCCAGTGGAGTGTAGATCCAGGAGCAGATCTTTCTCAGTATAAAATGGATGTTACTGTCATAGATACAAAAGTAAGTTTAAAAATTGAACTAAAGCCCATTTATTTGTTACTCTAGTGAGTTTTCAGTCTCTTCTCTTTTAATACTCTTTTACACATTTATTGTGTGTGTGTACATATACACATTAGTGCACATCATGTGCATGTTACATCATACATGGAGAGGTCAGAGCACAACCCTCAGGATTTGGAGTCCTGGGGCTCAAACTCAGGTCAGTCTTGTACATTTACCCTCTGAGTCATCTTGTTAGCCCAAGACAGTAACTTTTTCTCTAACAAAGAATTATAGTTACATATTCTAAGTGATTTCACTTATCAAAAATTACTCATCATATGTTCTTTTTTTTAGATAGGATCTCATTATAAAATCCAGACTGGTCTCAAACCTATTATCTTTATGCTCCAACCTCACAAGTCCTTCACCATGCTTATAGTTCCATCATGTGTCTTGATTAGCTTTACTTTTTAAAAAATTTTTATACTTATTATGTCTATGAGTTTTTCCTACATGTATTCCTCTGCCTGAATTTGCCTGCAGAGGTCAGAAGATGGTGTCAGGTCCCCCTGGAATTGGAGTTACAAATAGTTATAAGTCACCATATGAGTGCTGGGAATTGAATCTGGGTCCTTTGCTAAAGTAAAGCAGCAAGTACTTTTAACCACCAGGTCATCTCTCTAGCTACCTTAATTAGCTTTTTAAAAAGGAAGAAAAGGAGAAAAAAGTTCTGTCAAGACATTTTCTTTTCCAGTTTACTTTGTAAAAGCTAACATTTTTGTGTTTATGTGTATGTCTCAGAACTCTGTAGACCAAGCTGGCCCTGGACTCAGGGACCCACCTGCCTCTGTCTCCTGAGTGCTGGGATTAAAGGTTTGTGTCACCAACCTATGATATTTTGTTTTGTTTTATTTAATTTGTGCCAGAAATATAATTTTTCTTTGGGTTAAGGTTTTATATAGTTTGTGAAATTCTCCTACTTGGTGGCACATTAAGAAGTTAATGTAGTTTATTAAAGTAACATGTAGCTGCGAAGAAATCAGATTTTACTATTAAAGTTGTTTTTCATGTGCATTGAAGTTTGTTACTGCAAAGCACATTGGAGAAGGTGAGTAAAGCCCAAAGGACGACTTCAGTGGTCAATAATCTGCCTTTGCTTGCTCACAGTTCCTTTCCCTCAGTGACAGAAGAGCTTATAGAGTGAGGCAAGGAAACCTCTGTCTCTGAGCCCGAGATATAATGTCAATAACCCAATGCTTTAAAGTAGTAAGATTCCATGAGAGTTTTTAACCCTTTTGTGGTCAAAAGCAGGTATAAATGAGACTACGAAAGAATAATTGCTAAACTTTTGGGTTTTTAATATATTTATTTAGGATAGCAGTCATTCACGATTAGGGGAAACAGTGGACATGGACTGCACATTGGTCAGTGAAACGGTGCTTTTAAAAATGAAGAAACATGAGCAAGAAGAAAAAAGTCCAAGTAAGATTTGTTTTGATATTGGTTACTTTAATCAAATGTGGAATGAAATATATACTTGTATTATAGTGATTAAGTGCAATAATGTTGTAAATCAGATTTGGGGGCTTTTTTTCTCTTTTTTTCTTTTTAAGTTTTTTCTTACAATATATTCTAGTCACACTTTCCCCTCCCCCAACTCCACACCTTTTTTCTTTCTCTCTAGAAACAAAACAAAACAAAATGACAAAAACAGAAACCAAACTATACAAGCAAAAAACTATTAAGACAAATTTCCCAAACAAAGTTATACAAAATTGCCATTGAGTTTATTTTAATGTTGGCTGATTACAGCCAGACATGGGGCCTGTCCAGAAATGTGGTTAGTATACCCAGTAATTCCATTAGAGAAAAACCAATTTTTCCTCTGTAAGTGGGTTATCAGTTGCAAATAGCTTCTTGGTTAGGTGTGGGAGCCTTGGTCCCTTTTAGTGCTGGGATCCCATCTGGCTCGAACCTGTGCAGGCAGGTCCTGTACATACTGCCAGTCTCTGTGGGTTCTTGTGTGCATCAGCCCTGATGTGTCTAAAATACTTTGTTTCTTTAGAGTCATCATCACCTCTGGCTTTTCTACCTCCTCTCCCACATAGATCCCTGATCCCTGAGAGGAAGTGTTTAATGAAAATGTCTGTTATTCACAACTGAGTACTCCAAAGTCTCTCACTGTCTGCACATTGTTCATTGTGGGTCTCTTATTAGTTCCCATTTACTGCAAGAAGCTTCTGTGATGATGGGTGAGCAATGCACTCACATGGGTATAGCAGAATGTAGTTAAGAGTCATTTTATTGCTATGTTCCGTTAGTAGAACACTAATATTTGGTTTTTGCCTAGGCTCATGGCCTATCCAGTCTCTTGGCCACCCTAGCAGTGTCAGGCATGACATGGAGTGACATGGAGTGGGCCTTACATCTAATCAATATAGACGATTCCTTCCACAATGTTAGGGTGGTATATCTTGAAAGCAAGTCACCACTGTGTGTTACAGATTTATAGCTGGGTTGATGATGACCTTCCTCCTCTGGTAGCATGCAGACTGCCTTCCATTACCATGAACATTAGCTGGTAGGGGTGAAGCCTCTACTTAGGCACCAGCTTGACTTCTCCATGTCCAATGAGATATGTAAGTATTGTCTCTGTACACTTAATAGACAGTAAGGAATAGAGCTTTACTGTCTGTTTGTGGAGAGCAACCAATAGCCTTAACAATAATAGGCTGAGATGTTTGGGGCTTTCCACAGAACCCCTTTGGCCAACAGCTCAACTGGATGTAATTCATTCTTGGCACTGGCACTTGGTGGCATAAGATGTCTGTTTGAGGCAGTGTCTTTCCCATTATTTGGTGATTCCATTTAGATTCCTTTTGTATCGTTACATATTTAAGAAGCTTCTACAGTAACAAATTCCCATATTTCCCCTTAAATGGCCCTTTGTTATTCTCACATTCCCTCCCTCATACCTCTCTTCAATTCCCCCTCCCATTTAATCTTTCACTCGCTTTCCTGTGTTTGTTGTCCTGAACCCTATGTCTCCATAACAGTATGTTTTGTTTCCCTGTCCTTGGGAGAGCCTCTCTTCCCTAGTCCCTTTGTACCTAACCTATGTCTCACATGGATTATAGCATGCATATCAAAGGCTTAGAAACCAATATCTACACAGAAGAGAAAACAAAATATTTGTCTCTGGGGGTCTGGGTTACCTTACTTTAAAGAAAGGGTTCTCAACTTGTGATTCACAACTCTTTTGGGGTTGAATGACCCTTTTATAGGAGTCACATCAGGTATTTACATTACAGTTCAAAACAATAGCAAAATTATAGTTATGAAGTAGCATTGAAATAATTTTATGTTTGGGGGTCACCACAACATGAGCTATACCAACGTGTCACAGTGTTAGGAGGGTTGAGAACCCTAGCTCCATCCATTTAACTACACATTTTATAATTTCATTTTTTAAGAACTGAATAATATTCTATTGTACCGATTTTTATTATCTATTTATTTTAAATTAGTTTATTTTTATCTATGGTAATGGTAGGCATGGTTTGGTATTTTAGTTTTTTTTAGTTTTGAGACTGGTGTTGTTATGTAGCTCAGGTTGGTTTTGAACTTGCAGCCTTTCTCAGCCACCTGATTTCTGATATCATGCCCAACTCCAGCTGTATTAATGTTATATTCTTCCTTAGGAAAGTTCAGTTTGGTTATTTCAGAAGAAATGCTTTAGCCATAATAACCTTACTCTAGAAATTCATTTTGTTTTCTGGGGTCAGCAAGGTCTACCCAGTAGCTAATTTGTAAATAAAGTTTTATTGGAACATGGCTTCATTTGTTGTATGCATTACCTATGATTGTTTGCTCTGTGCAGAGGGCACATGATTGGTTGGCCCTGTGTACCTAAAATATTTACTATCTAGTCTTTTCTTAGAAAAAGTTTTGCTTATCTTTGTGGTGTAGACAATTTTTAGTATATAATGTAAAGGTAAATCTTTGAGAGTCTTTTTAGAATTGCAATTATTTCCTGAACCAATTTCATAAGAAGAGGGAATCTGTAGAGAAGTGTTGATATAGATTCACAAATTATTACTAAGAAAAGGAAGTTGCATATAATTAATCTGTCATATTCTGCCTCTACCAAAAAGAGGACTTAGTCAAATCAGGAGCATCTATCCCTTGGTAGTAATAAGAATTTGTTAATTCTTTGCTAAAACCTTGTTTTTATGAAAGACAGATGACAACTGGAACTGATGGGCACTACTCATTTCTACCTATTAGCACATAGAAGTGCTAGGAAACAAGCAATGTCACTCATCACTATTTTGTATAGAAGAGTCAAGACCTACACCTGAAGATACAGTACTAAATTCAAAGGGATTTATCAGTAATCACTTGCTAGAAGTTGTGAGGACATTCCATCTATGTGTGCATTCTGCATAATTTTCTACAGTCTACCTACTCAGGCTAAAAAAAAAAAAAAAAAAAAATGAAACATCCAGTCTTTTTATTAAGTTTATTTTCTTTTTGTGTGTGTTGCCTGTGCATGTATGTATGTGTACCACATATGTGCTTGGTATCCATGGAGGTCAGAAGATGGTATTAGATCCTCTGAAAATGGAGTTACAAATGGTTGTGAACTACCATGTGTATGCTGGGAAAAGAACCTAAGTCGTCTTCTGCAAGAGCAACATGGGCTCTTAACCACTGAGCCATTTCTCCAAACCCTGAAACATCTAGTCTCACATGGCTTCTTTTGAATCACACTCTTTCTTAGTGCCCTATATACAATAAAAGAAAAAAAATTCAGTAGTCTTTTTTCTGAAGTCTTCATTCTTCAGGCAAACAGGTGTCAATATAACAGTACAAGAAAATATCTGTAATAGAAGATCTGTTGAAACTATATTTGGAGGGGGAAAAAAGGAATCTACCTTATTAAATTAAATCTCTTTAATGCAGAAGTGAGGTACACCAATAAAACTCTCAACTACTGCTTTCTACCCCTATTGTGCATTACTTCTACCATTACTTCTTCTGTGATAGAAATATCAGGAAGTATGTAGTATCTTTTTTATAAGTATTTCTCAGAAGTTAAACCAGTGAGTCAGTACCTTAGCTCAGTAACAGCTATACAGAGTGTTTAGGGATGTATGGCATCACTTAAAGGTTATTTATAAATTTGCTTCTCAGCAAAAATAAAGAAGGGAGGACAAATATGTAATCATTCAGGAAATATCAAACAAAAATTACATAATAAGAAATATTCTAGGACTGGAATAAATAGGACAAAAATACTCAATGGAATTTACATTTTAATGGGGAAGAGATTAGTGGATATGTAATATGACAAGGATGAAATGTAAATGAAGAAATAAATCAAGGTAAGAGTTCAGACTGCCAGGTGATGGTGGCACACACCTTTGATCCCAGCACTTGGGAGACAGAGGCAGGCAGATCTCTGTGAGTTCAAGGCCAGCCTGGTCTTCAAAGAGACAGTGGTAGTTATTTATCCTGAGCAATCTTAGTTGGCTCTGGTCTATCATATTTAATAGGCAACTGAATCTTTGTCTGAATTGACTATCCAATAGGTAATGTAGTTAAATTTGTGAAGATGAATTCAGCAGTTTGATACAGTAGATAGAGTGTGAATTCATTTTAAATTACTAAACACTAACAGTGATTTTTTAAAAAGAATAATTTTGCTCCTTCATTAGAAAAATAAAGAAGCAAGTACAATTTTTATATAGAGTTTAATGTCTGCTATTTATACATAGCATTTTTTCATTTTACATTATAGTGTATTGTCTAGTCCTCACAATTTTCTTGATAAGAATTCTTTTTTATTTTTGTAAGTTATACATGAGTTATCAAGAAGGGGAGAGTTTTCAACATGTGTAAGAAGTCAGGTTTTATGACAATAAGAAAAACTAGCTTTATTGTCATAGGACAACACTTGAAGTCACCACATAAAGCTTTTAAAAATGAACAGTAACTCCTAGGACTTAAGAGTTTATTATCTTATATGCCTCTTGTAAGAATTAAGCCACATGGAAAGAATCTTGACTTAAGGTCTCTAAATAATTAATTACATATATTATAGTATGTTACTCACTTTGAGTTACTGAGTTCTGCTCTTTTAGCATTACAGTTTACAGCTAATATTCTTACTATCATCTTTTTAGCATGTCCATAGATTCCTCCAACTCACTCTAAACAACACAACTATAACATAGACTTCAGATCTGGTTGTAAAGAGTGTTCTACTGAATACAGAGTATCTTTAAACACTCCATTACATGTATTAAGGTTTGTTACCCACTTAACCCTCTTTTGACAAGGTGTCATGAAACTAACAGTCTTGGGATCATTTTTTTACACGCTCAGCTATAAGTCCTTCACTATACCCACCTATTTAAAAGAATTCTCTTGAAGGTGAAACTTACAATCCACATGTAAAAATCTTTTCTAAAATATGTGCTCTCAGAGACTTTATTACATTACTTTATAGTTGTTACTATTAGTGTGTAAGTTCACATTGGGCTTCCAGAAGGCCAAAGTTTGCTTTCCTGCTAAGCCAATGCCATTTTTTTTTTCAATAGATGAAGACATAAAAATGAATGATAGTTTGGAAGAAATGTTTGATCAGACAACACATGAAGACTATGAATCCTGTATGGCAGATAGCTTCTCCCAGGTACCAGATGAGGAGGAATGGTCTGCTGCCACAAGGAAACCAGACAGTAAGTTTGTTTTCTCTTTATTGTATCTTTTCATTATACTTAGTTCATCGAGTCATCAGCTAATTAAGAAAGGATTGATTAGAAGTATTAACACAAGTTTCACGTTTTTAATGTAAATTTCTGTTTCAGATCTTTTGTAAAATTTTTGGGTATGAGTGTTTTGCCTGTGCGTATATATCTGTGTACCAGGTATGTACCTTGTACCATAAATGCCAGATCTGGAATTAGAATTACAGAAGGTTGTGAAGCACCATGTTGGTGCTGGAAATCAAACCTGGGTCTTCAAGGAGAGCAGCCAGTGTTCATAATGACTTAAGCCATCTCTCTCAGTTACTTTATTACTTGAAATAACTTCAAACGAAGGAAATATTCCAAAAAACATGTTGAGAATGTTCATCTACACCTTCCACTGAGTACCTCTTTATGAAAACATTTTATAAAAGTGAAATATTTATTAGAACTAAAAAAATTAATCTTGGTTCAGTACTATAAGTATCTTTACAAACATGCATCATATAAACTTTTATATATATATAAACACATAAAATATATTAAAATTTTTATATATATTAAAAGTAAGGAAGTTTAATTTTATAATTGTTAATTTTATCAATAATTGTAATGAAGTAGGAAAAAGATTCACAGAAAATTTAGACCTATATTCTGCTGTGAGTACTTTGTCTTCTTAGTGTTCTATAGGTGGTGTGTTAGTAAAGGGTACTCCATCTACTTGGAACTCAATTCCTGCTAAGTATCACATTACATTTAAACTAGAAAATTTCTTCTCATTAACTTTTTGGACTATTTAGTTTCTATAACCTCCGTTTTCCATAGTATTCCTAAGACTTTTTCCCCTCTCACATAGCATTTTTGCTCATGTCTTTTATAGTCATTACTGAAAATTAGTCCAAATCTGTGTCTCTAGGTTTGACTTCTGTGGATTTCAATCCTGCATTTGAGAATAATTGTTTGATACCTTTTTTTTTTATAGTTTAAACTATCAAGGTCTAAGCCAGAATCCATGTATTTCCTACCAGGTAACTTGTTAGATTTTCAACCACAATTATAAATTTTAGAATTTATTTTTCATTTGTACAACTCTTATACCAAAATTCTAGCTGATTTTCCTTTATAGGAAAAAGTAAATTTGATGAACAATATCTGCAAGAGGCTGTAAGAATATACAGCAGATGGCAATTGATAGTTCAGGGGTTGACTTACCAGAAGAATAATTCCCTGATGAAGGAACCTGTTCAAACAAAGTTTATGGTGCCACAGACACTGAACATTGTTGCTTCCATCTGTAATTCACATGTGCAAAAACAGCTACAGTATCTCCCAAATATCTGCACTATAATGTGTAATCTCATATGATGTGTATATGTAATTTCATAGTTGCATTTCAATCTTAGGGGCACACATACAGCTGTGGATGGTCAAGAAAGTGATTTCTGCTTATGTATGTCATTCTGATGCATAGAAATAATACTAGGATATTTTTCATAAGCTTAGACTGACAGGAATATGACAGTATTCTTAGCTACAAAGTCAACTTTTTATAGTGGTTGCTCCCGGAGACAAATTGTACAAGGAAAAAAAACCCAGGTATATGTTGAACCAAAGTCAAGCACAAAGTAATTTGGAAGCCAATACCTTTTATGCAGCAATTGATTTTTCTGCATGTACCCCCAGCCTCAGTTTATGTTGCAGGACTCACGGTTCAGCCAACTGTTCATTGTTTAAGTCCCAAATTAATGCTAACCACTGAGCTATATGCTTACTTTACTCACCATGCTGGGTCACCATGACCCCACTAGCCTGAGAGAAACTGTGAAACTTATCATGTGTTGTTAGAATGAGTTGGATCCTGTATGTGAAACTCATATTTGTTCAGAGTTTTTGTAGTAATATTTAGTCTGAGTATATAGGGTAGATATAGCTAAGTGTGTATAGAGAGAAGTATGAAAGAGATGTAGGAAGAAGTGTGAGAGGGTAGAAGAAATGAGAAGAGATATGTAGTTGTGTATAGAATGTGGCTGTGTAGGAGAGAGATGTATGTATGCATGCAAAGAGAGATGGAGCTGTGTGGAGACAGATTTTCAGAGGAGAGATTCCTTAAGATAAAGTAAAAGAGAAAGTTCCATTAGAGAGTGTGTTTCCTTATTTTCCCCTCAGATAGAAAAATATAACCCTTGCCACATTCATGAATTTTTATTTTTTCACATGCCCAGGGCTGGTGAAGGCTGGCCCTCCAGTTAGCAGTAAATGTCAAAAGTTTATTCTGACAGATGTTTATTTGCTAGACATTTGAATGGATCTGTTAGTAAGCAGTTAGTGTATGTAGACTTTGAACAAGAAATCCAGAATAATAAGATAATTGGAGGACAAGAAATTAACAAGAAGTAGGCACTCCATGAAGCCATGACAGTGAATGAGATCACCAAGGTGTTGAAAATAAGTAAAGCAGAAAAGCAGTTCAAGTTTCTAACCTCTGGGTTTTGGTTGTGAGCCTAGCCTTTAATGATATCAAGGGATATAGCAACAAAGAGAGAAGAGGTGACCCAGTTAGATGGCTCAGTGGATAAAGACACCTATTGCCAAACCTGACTACTGAGTTCAATCCTTGGGATCTACATGGTCGAAGGAGAGAACCAAGTCCCAGGATCTGTTCTCTGAGCTCCACAGTCATTGTGGCACTACACACATGACATTATAAATACAATAAAAATACAAAAAGAGGAGAAGGAGAGAGAGAGAACAAGCTGAGATTAACAGAAACAGCAGAGATGCTCTGGACATGAGGTAGGAAGGGAATAATAGTTTTTGCTGTTATGGAAACCAAGGGAAACTTTGTATACTCATCATACTCCTCTCTCTAGAATTCTCTATGGCATCTTTGTAAATATCTAGACTCAGATACAATCAACTTATAAAGTTTTGTCTTTCCTTTGTTTGTTTTGTTTTTGACTTCTCAATACAGGGTTTTTCTATGTAGAGCAGTCTAGCTTTGAACACAGAGATCTGCTTGCCTCTGCCTCCCAAGTGCTGGAATTAAAGGTGTGCAGTAAATTTTTGGTTTTCTACCCAAGTTTTTTATGTTTCCCTGCTACTCCAGGTTTCATTATTTGCCCAGTATCCATCTACCCAGTGGCTAAAAGTAGAAATGTGGGAATCAGTTTTTACATAGTTGGTTTTTTTTTTTATTACCAGTCAAAATTAAATGTCATATATTATTTGTAGACATTATTGTTTTGTGACAGACACAAGTCATAACAACACAACTCCATGAGAGACAAACTCTTAATAATGTCAGAGTAAATCACAGAAGTATAAGAATTAAAACCTTAATGAAAATATATAGGAATATTTGCTGTGGTGGTAGTGGATACTACCATGTGGATACTGTCTGTAAAGAGTCTCCCTTACTTACCTAGGAAGATACACAAAGCCAGCTCTAGAATGAGATCTAGCCTGAGAACCAGAGGTGGAATGGGAATAGGAATCAAATTTAACTTTATGTTTCACCTCACTTTTATGCCTAGTCTGATGCCCTGGAGGTACTGTCCATAGCATACATTACATTATTCTATTTCCCTCTGTCCCTGACCTAAAGAATTGCTATTTCACCTATTCTGTGCATGCCTTCTATATTTACTATAGAATACCAGGATGGCCTTATTTTAAATACAAATTGGATTGTATTATGTTTTCGGCTGGAAGTTATGAAATGAGAAGATAATTAAAGCTGGGTAGTGGTGGTGCATACCTTTAATCTCAGCTCTCAGGAGACAGAGGCAGGCAGATGTCTGTGAGTTCAAGGCTAGCCTGATCTACAGAGTGAGTTCCAGGTCATCCAGGGCTACACAGAAACCCTGTCTCGAAAAACCAAATAAAGAAAAGATAATTGAAAAGCCAGTAAGCACATGAAAAAAGTATCCAATGTTATTAGGCATCAGGTGTTGAATTCACATTCCATGGGGTGATTAAAAAACACTTGACATCAAATATTAGAAAGGGTGGGAGTGACAGGAACAGGAGTCCTATATGATTGGTGACAGCAGTTAACAAAAGAAAAAACCAGTTTCAGAGATTTCATTATCATTTCTGTACAGAATTAAATATATACCTGTCACAGCATTTGACTCAGGTATGTAAATAAATCCAAAGAAAAATAAAATTACAAAAAATGTTGTGCTTATTTTTTCTTCATAGGGTTAGGATTGTAGCACTGAAAAAAATTTATAATAGTGCTATCTGTAATAACTTAAAACTAAAAACAGCCTACACATCCCTAAACAAGTAAATATATTCAAAACAATGCAGATAAACTTCCAACTTTCAAAGTAGCAAAAATAAAAATTATAGTAAAGAAAATTATATTTTTTAAAGATATGTAGTTCTAAAACAAGCTATTTGGTGAAAGAAATTCAGTTGGTATTGGGGGAGGAGGTGGAAGAAAAACCTGAGAACATCCTGTACATGAGAAACAAAGGGATTAGAGCAAAGTCAGCAGCGTCGGAAGGTTTTCAATTTTGTCACCAATTTACTGATAAAATTCTTTAACCTCTTTATTTTTCTAATCATAACCTATATCTTAAATATGCATTACACGGCCTGGAGAGATGGTTCAGAGGTTAAGATCACTGGCTATTCTTCCAGGAGTCCTGAGTTCAATTCCCAGCCACCACATGGTGTTTCACAACCATCTGTAATGACATCTGGTGTCATTTTTGGTCATGCAGGCAGAACACTGTATATGTATAATAAATAAATCTTTTTTAAAAAATATGCATTACACAAATTAATAGGACAAATAAGTGATTATTCTAGAAGATATCTCTTGATATCTCCTGACAAATAGTAACAGACATCTAAATATTCTGTTAATTTTAATACTTCATGTGCCTTTCATTTAGTGATGGTACTGGGAGTTTGAGGCCACATGGTGAGGCCCTGTCCCAACATAAAGTATTCAATCAATTAAATACTTCCTGAAATGTAGGGTTTTGTTGTTGTTGTTTAGTGACTGAGGTAAAATAATTGATACCTTTAATGTAGATAAAAAATAAAATTTTAATGAATTGCCCACCAGAACTCAGGTGTGAAAAATCAATATAAAGGAAAATTTGGTACATGCTATAGTTTTTTTCTAAGCAAACTGATTATTTTTCATCAAATTCTACAGCTTGTGAAATTTTTGTTTTGTTTACAGTACATGGTGATAAACAAGAGAGAGTCAAGCAGAAAGCATTTGTGGAGCCATATCTTAAAGATAAAGAGAGGTAAGTGAGTCTCAATGTGACCAATGTTTTTGGAGGTACAGAGAGCTGTCTTTCCATTCTGTAAGCTATTTAATTTTTTTTTTTGATTAAAATAATTTACAAGGAGACAGAGGTCATCCAAAGCTACATAGTTTAAAAAGAAGAAAAAGATAAAGAATTATTTAGAAGCGGGCTCACATCTCTAATACCAGCAGTGGGAGACTGGCAGAACAGTTGAACATTTGAGACCAGCCTGGGCTACACAGATATCACTTGTGAGCAAGGAGCATAGGAATACAGCCCAGTGGGTAAAGCCCTGGCCTAACAAGTTAGCATGAGGACCTAAGTTTATAAAACCAGGCATGGAATATACGTCATCTACCCCACACTGGCCGGTGGAGGCAGCTGGGTTCAGGGGCTTCTGGTCAGCCAGTCTTAACAGACCCTGTCTCAAAAATGAATGAGTAGGGAAGAAGGCTACTTAAATAAGATCAAAATAAATTATATGAAATTTTCAAATAATAAAAAGTTGAGGGAGCAATTAAAGGCATCCTGATGTCCACCTTTGACTTCCACATGTGCCCTCATGGGCAAGCATACTCAAATACACATGCATATACTCACACCTACCTGTACACACAGTGCTATTTATCTTAAACTTGTAAACAAAAAGACTTCAAAATAAGAGTACATAACTTACTTACATAGAAGGAAATTTCTTCCAGTACCACTCATTTTTCAATAGCAGTGATGTTTTGTTTTTTGAGTTTTTATTTTAATTATTGAAACAAATACTATATTTTTAGTCTATTTTATTTTGAATTTTGAAAATTTGTTCAACTATGTTCTCTTAACTCTCACATGTGGAAGACTATCTCATGAGCCCGAGGTTGCCGTGCTTCACATTTGAGGATTCTGAACCTTTCGAACAAATTTCAGCTTCTTAATTTTGAACTTCAATGTCTTTTACAAAAATTGTAAATTTTCTTACCTTCAGTTATGTTCTATTTATCTTTTATTAGTAAATTTAGCGGGGCTAGAGAGATGGTTCAGCATTTAAAAGCACTGACTTCTCAAGAGGGACCTTGATTCAGTTCCAAGTACCTACATCACAGCTTACAAACTGTCTGTAACTCCAGCTCCAAGGAATCTGACCCCCTCACACAAACAATACACCAATGTGCAGGCAAAACGCCAGTGCACATAAAATAAAAATAAATTATGAAGTAAATTTGAGATCTAATACTTATGCTCTTTTTCTTTATAAAGTTATCAAAATGAGTCATTTTGTACATTAGTCTTTTAAATTACATTTATTTATGTAGAGTTAGGGGAGGGTATGAGCATGCCACTGCAGGTGTATGGAAATGAGAGGACATCCTGGAGGAGGAGGAGGAGGAGGTTCCCTTCCTGCTGTTCAGGTTACCAGAGATGAAACCCAGGTCAGATTTGGTAGCAGGCACCTTCACCTGATAGGCCATCTCATCAGCCCACAGTAGAGTTATTTTTTAGCTTTCATTTCTGTTGGGAACTTTAGTCATCTAAAAGGCAAACATTCAATTAATTATTTTTAAGTGTTACCATAGGCTCATGAATTTACACATCTGATGTGTTTATGTCCATTGAATTTGGCATCTTTATAGTAGCAGTACCCTGGAAATCCACATATTTAATATTCTAGTGCTACCTGAAACCACAAATAGTGATGACTCCTATATGTACAACATTTTATCTTTTACCTGTAGAGAATTTCAACTCACTAAAAAGCATTTTACAGCATTTTTCTCACATACCCAAATTGCTGGCATCACTATTTTTATGCTTGAGAAGCATTATTAAATAAATAAAAGTGACAAGTGGTGCTAAAGCCAATCTGATATTGGAAATAACTGCAAGTAGGTAGCATATTCAGATCAGATACACTGGATAAAGGGGTCATTCACATCTCTGGCAAGATGGAGCATGATGGTGCAGAATTCCATCCTACTACATACAGAGAACTTCATACATTTAAAACTTTCACATTATTTACTCCTAAAAGTGCCTGAGTAATGGTTTTAGACCTGGGTAACAACAGCAGAAAGTGAAGCTGCAAATGAGAATCTACTACAGACAAATTCTTTCATGTTCACCTGTTAGAATCCTCCTGGGTCAGACAGTTCCCAAGACTTTTACAGCTTCCTTAGGAGAAGGTGTTCTTAGCTAGAGCTAGGGAGTTGGCTTAGCAGTTAAGAGCAGTTACCACTCTTCACAGGATCTGAGTTTAGTTCCCAGCAACCACAGCAGGTGGCCCACAGTCACATGTAACTATAGCTCCAAGAGATCCAGCCCCTCTACTAGCCTATGAGAAGCCAGCCTGTGCTGTGCATGCATGTGTGCTTGCATGAAGCAAGTGATAGATGTTACATAGCCTTTTTCTGCTTTGCTAGTTTTTTTTTTAATTGTGTATCCTGGAAATTAGTTGAATTATAAATAATTATTGTCTTTTTTGTTTAAAGCTGTTATATGACTGTACTGTGCCTTGTTCTCTAGCAGCAAACACTTGTTTTGTTCACCATAATGCTAGTACACCTAATGATACAGTGAATAAATAGCTTTGTTCTGCATCATTGAGACAGTTCTAGATTAATAAGGTATTATATATAATGGCTTGTATTTTAAATGTTTCTTAATAGAGATTTGCTAATCCTTAAATATGACTAATTTTATTTCTGAAGCTATTTGGTAGCTAGAGAAACAAGAAGTAGATAAAGATAGAAAGATGGTAAAGGTCTCAATGATCTTGTGCTTCTCCTACTGAGAATTTTAGAAAACCCTGGTGTTCTAGCTACTTGTTTCGTTGCTGTGACAAATACCTAGCAAAAGCAACATTAGAAAGGAAGGATTTCTTTTGGCTCACAGTTCTAAGATCAGTCATCATGGTAGGAGGTCACAGCAGCAGGAGTGTGAGGAACCTTGTCATACTGTATCCCCAGTCAGGAAGCAGAGAGTGATGAATGCTAGTGCTCTCTCCCTCCCTCCCTCCTTCCACTGTCTGGGTTCCCATCCTATTTGAATGTCCCCACAGCTAATCAACACAGGCATGCCCAGAGGCAACCTAAGATAGTCCATCCTAGGTGTGCCTAGAGACTGTCTCCTAAGTGACTCTGGATTCTGTCAAGTTGACAGGATTACACAACAGATCCACAGTCGGGGGCACAAAGCTTAGTAACCTTTTTTTTTTTTTTTCAAGTGATGCATTCTTTGAGTCTGCCATGGATGCCAGTCTTTTAGTGAATTCCTTGCTTTGTGTATTATGCTCAGAGGAAAGGATATGATAAAAATGGGGTCTACATAAACCTAGATTTCATAAATTCCTTGAAAAAAGAATGCATCAATGTTTTATTCACTCTTTCATGCTCTCCCTTTTTAAATTCTATACTACTCTATAGAGTTGAGGATTTTTAAAAGTTACAACACAGAAAGGACTTATTACTCATCATAGTTGGAAATAGAATAGTTAAAATTTTTTTAAAAAAATGTTTTCCAATTAAAAAGAACATGAGATTCAAATACTCAGAGTAGATGTGTCCCCAAGAAAAATCATTTTAAAGTTATCTGTAGTGCACAAATTTGGGTTGTAAGAAAAGAAGACTCTGAGCCAAATATTGGGGGAGGCTGAAATATCAGAGAGAGGAAGCACCACAGTCAATTCTCACCAACTTGCAACCTTCTCAGCCTCACTCTCGGTCTCTTCTGTCAATCTCTTCTGTTTTTGCTGGGTTTCTATAGCCTTATATACCCTATCCCATCCAGGTTAGGATTAAAGGTGTGTAGCCTTGAACTCACAAAAACAGAAGTTCTGTCTCTGGAGTTGTGGGATAAAAGGTGTTGTTTACCACTCCCAGCTTTCCCTGTGTTGGGACTAAAAGGTGTGTGTGACTGACTCAGCTGTTTGTCCTTGTATTCAAGAATCAAGGATTTCCTAAGCCGTCTGCCTAGGATTTGACTGTGTGGTCTCTCTGATATCCCAGGATTTATTAAATACCTAACATATATCCACAGTTATCTTTTATGTTTCAGAATACTTAAGTTTACTGAGGGTGTTTCTATTAGAAGCAACATGTATTTTGTAACTCTTTATGAAGTTATCTTCTAAAGGTTAGGTTTCAGTTTTGTATGTATGTTTGCAAATCATTAAAGAAGAAAACCATGAAGAGGATGGTCTTAAGGGAAGGGGCTGGAGAAAGAGAAAGTGTGCCCCACCTATGACAGGTTAGCAGAAGGAGCAGCTGTCAGAGAAGGGGCAACAAGCATCGGGAAAGCACAGGGTAGACAGGAGCAGCAGAGGAAGGGACAGATGAAACCGTGTGAATGAAATGACACAGTAAAACATACGGTGTGTGCTGACTCAGATTTGGTCAAAATATGCTTACCAATACTTGAACAAATCATTTGTTTTTGTAATATACAGAATATCTCCAATAAAATTGGTGTTTTGGGGAATTATTTTCTCTTCTGAATTCTTAAACTTTTAATTCAGATTTTCAAAAATCTTTCTAGTAACAGGTTAACGTTAAATTCCTTTTCCCCCCAGAGAAAGTAGTGTACAGAATTTTCCTCATATTGAGGTAGTTCGGAAAAAAGAAGAGAGAAGGAAATTGCTTGGACACACATGTAAAGAATGTGAAATTGTAAGTACCAATGTAGATACTTCTTTTAAAGTATGATTTTGTAGATCATAAGTGCATTATTCAAAAATTACAGATACAGATCATAGTTATACTCAAAAATCTTGTTTGATTCAGTATTGATAGAAGGATTAAGGAACACACCAGCTAGGAACAGCATATATTAATGGACAGGTATGAATAAATGGAAGTGGATGCCCTTAGCTTGTCATAGATTACATGAGTCTCAAGCCTAACCCTAATTCTCTTTTTAAATGTATTTATTTATTTGATGTGGAGTGGGGCACATAAGTACCACAGTGAGGATTTAGGGTCAGAGGATCACTTACTGTAAGAGCTGTTATCTCTTCCTACCCCTGGGTCCCAGGGACTGAACTCAGGTGGTCAGGCTTTGTGGGCAACAATAGCCTGCTGAGCCATCCTGCAGATTCCCTAACCCTATCTGATGACTATTTTAAGACATTATGTGCCATTTTTCTTTTCTGTAGTTACTTGTAAATGCTGATGTGCGTATACCATTAGGGAAAGTAGATATTTAGTAGGAAACTTTAGCATTTATTCTTTTCACTATAGGGAAATAAGATGTACCCATCACTTTTTAAAAAGTCAATACCACTATTTTTCTCTGGGATACTTTTTATCATAAAATGTGAAAAGTTTTCCTTCATCCGTAGAACACTTAGATTTTTACATTGGCTGCCTTATGGTGAAGAAGTCAGTACTATCTTACTAATGAGTTGTCCTGCACAGGCTGTTGGATCTGTATCCCACTGTAGCTGTCAGTGCCCTCCTCAGCATCTAACTTCCTGATTCAGATTTCCTTATTAACCCTGATCTCAGAAATGGGATGACCAAAACACTTTAAAGTAACATGGAGCAATGAATCTGATTATAGTCAGCACTTGGTGAAAATACGCTCTTCATCAGATCAGGAATGGAAACTGGAATCTTGTGTTGAAAAACAACTTGGCAGTTGCAGTTACTTTGTCACCGTCCATCCTGGAAAGAAATCAGAGCAGGAACTCAAGGCAGTTTCCTAGGGGCAGGAGGTGAAGCAGAGCCATGAAGAAGCTGCTTCCTGGCTTGCTCAGCCTGCTTCCTTAGAGAACCCAGGACCGCCAGCCCAGGGAGGCCACCGCCAACTGTATTAGGCCCTCTCTCATTGTTCAGTAATTTAGAAAATGACTTAAGCTGGCTCTCATGGCGCCATTTCCTCAACTGAGGCTTCTTCGTCTCTGATAACTCCAGCTTGTTTCAGGTTGACAAGACAATATATAACTGACCCCTGTCTACTTGACACTATCACCATTAAGACACAAGCCTTCCATTATTTTTCATTCCCAAAAGCTCACATTAAAACATAAATAACTTTAAAAGTCCCACAGTTAGACACAGTGGGCTGGGCTCTCCACATCAGTCATTAATCAAGAAAATGCCCCACAGCCTTGTCTGATAGAGACATTGCCACAGTTGAGGTTCTTCCTAGGTGAACTCAACTTACCTTGTGTTGAGTTGATAAAAAATTAACCAGCACATCAGTGCAAATAAAACCACTTAAAGTTTGTATAGCACAGATGTTGTTGATCTGCTTTCCTTCTCAATAGTTAGTTCCTTTCCTGCTGCTCAGTCATTGCAAATTTTGTTTTATGTAGTAGTTCTGCTAGTTATTTTCTGTAAGAATTTTTTAAATGGTAAAATAGATAAAGGTCCAACTTTCATGCATTTACATGTGATCTGTAGCTCATTTGTACATTTATCCCCACATTGTTCCCTCCACATGTGTGGTGAAGGAGTCTGGTTGTGACCAGTGTCACACATGTAAAACAAGTGTGTTCTCTACATTCCGTTTCCATACTTTAGGATTCGGTCCCTTTTATGTCTGGGGTTTGCTTTTATTCTGTTTTGTTTTTCTACTTTTCTGTTGAAGAAAATATTCTAGTTACTATGATTATACTAGATTCTATAGGGTTTTTTGCATGTATCAATAACTTATCTTTCAGCAAATCCCACAGATTCTCCTTTCAGAAAATTCCTCTTTGCATTCACTTACTATCTCCACTACCAACACCCAGTACATACCCAAACATCATCTTACCCTGGACTGTTGAAGTGTTCTACCTTCCTTAGTACACTTCACCTTTTAGAGCGTGAGCAAAAAGACAGTCCTCATACATGCTCACCTTTATATCCACTTCCCGTTTTTTTTGTTCTTATCTCTTATTAAACACAATGATGGTCTTTTGTAGTTTTTCTTAATGATCTTTTAGAATAGAAGTTAAATCATGCCATTACCTTTCAGTGTCTTCTCAGCTTACCAAGTAGAACCCAGGGGTAGCTCAGTGTTAGTGTGCCAGCTTTGGCCATTGTTAGTGCAAGCCTCTGTTGTTAAAGGAAAGGCTGTGTTGATTCATGTTGTGATACAAGATTGTTTTCTCATTTATGAATCAAGCATTTCACAGTATCAGTACTAACTTATTATCATTATTAATTGCTACAATGTCATGAGTATTTTATAGATATATATATATATATAATTACTATATCAGTCATAATTCCACAGATGGTAGCTTCACCCCATAGAATTTTTAATTTAAATAGTTTTTTAGTTTCTGATTTATAATCAGTAACGATAACACTGTTTATTGTTCCTAAGTGAAAACACTTACCTGCTGTTGTTAGTACTATGCAGATATGCCAGCAGAAGAAAGAGAAAAGAAGCTGTCTTCCTGTTCCCGACACCGATTTCGCTACATTCCACCCAGCACACCAGAGAATTTCTGGGAAGTTGGTTTTCCTTCTACTCAGACATGTCTGGAAAGGGGTAAGAATATAGATTTCAGTATTTTAGACTTTTAAAAAGTATTGTATAGAGCTAAATCTGAATATTAACCATTTCTCTATAACTCCTATCTTGTGCTGCACGGTTAGGTGCTGCTTTTACATCATACAAGTGAATTCCTGAGCAGAAATTACTTCGTTTCAGCTATTCTGTGAATTTACTTGGGATTAGGCACTGGTTATTGTTAGTTTTTTGCATGTGTCACATGAATGGAATCTCAACACCAGGAGTACGACAGGAGAGTTTATTAAAGCAGCGGGCAGAGATAGGGGTAGAAGGGAGCTGAGAGAAAAGAGGGAGGGAACTCGTGTGAGCCCTTTCTTTAAAAGGGTGGGTGGACCCATGTTTGCATCGCTACACCCAGGGGCATGATTGACACTGTTACATTCCAGGTAAATGCAAGCTTTGGAAATCCTTACAATTATAATCAGTGCATTACTAGCTTTGTCATTCAGATTTCAGAAAGCACTTTCATCCTGTCAAGACAACTTTTAACTTTATAGAGGTTAGAATGTTGACGTGCAGCCCTTTCCTTCAAAGTTTTTACTTTGTATTACTTTGCAATACATTTTATTTACTTTGATAATATGCATTATCAAAGCTAGTTTTTAAAATTTCGTGTAGTGGTTTTTGTTCCTCACTGTCATCAAAGTGAGGGTACTTTGAGTAAAAGATATGGGTACACTGAGTCTATGTGAAAAGGATGCATTCCTGAGATGTGACCAGCAAGTATAATAATGTCCAGATTATAATTTGACTAAATAGTCTATGGCATTTAATTTATTGGTAGCCTTTTGGTTTTAGGCTTATATTTTTTTTAAATATTTATTTATTTATTTATTATGTATGCAGTGTTCTGCCTGTATGTATGTTTGCACACCAGAAGAGGGTACCAAATCTCATTGTAGGTGGTTGTGAGCCACCATGTCGGTTCTGGGATTTGAACTCAGGTCCTCTGGAAGAGCTGCCAGTGCTCTTAACCTCTGAGCCATTTCTCCAGCCCCGGTTTTAGGCATATATATATATATATATTTTTTTTTTTTTTTAAAAAAAAAACACTTTTATTTTATTTAATTATTTGCCTTGGTATTTGCCTGGAACTGGAACTACAGACAGTTGTGAGCTGCCATGTGGGTGCTGGGAATCGAACCCGGGTCCTCTGGAAGAGCAGACGGTGCTCTTAACCACTGAGCCATCTCTCCAGCCCCCTAGGCTTATATTTTAAGGTAAAATTTCTAAAGCTTTTACCAGAGAAAGATAATAAACATCAAATGATAAGATGACCAACTGGCCTTTCAGTTCAGCCTCTTCTTACATCATTTTCAAGCTCATTAAAAGTCTTTTAATTACTCACTTTCAGAGAAGCTTCATAAATTTCATTATAAAAAAATACACAAACTCATTGACATCATTTCTCCTCTGGTGTTTGCATAGTCAGATGAGCTGGCTACACCTGGTACTTGAGTTTCTGGCCTCGCCCAAAGCAGTCCTCCATTGAAAATTACATCATTAGAGACTTCTTGGGAGAATCTGGATGTTGTGGAGAACATAGAGGCATCTCACCCAATGGAATAGCTACCACAAAAGACTTCGGGGGGAATCAAATAATAGTAGAATTTGGGTTTAACAATGTGGCCATAGGAGCCATATAGAGAAACTCCTGAGGACTCTGGTGCTGAGTCAGACAGAGTTGGACATGGTTCTCATACTCTTCCAGTTTTGTTTCCTGCAGCTCTCTACCCTCATCTGGGAAGTGAGTATTGTAAGTATTTGTACAGCCCAGATGGAAAGAGATGCTGGCAGTCAGGAGCCTAGGCATACTGAGCACTACAGCTTGAATGGAAAAGTATTTAGGCAGTGGGGAGCCAATGAATACCCAAGGTTACAGTAAGCCTAGGCAGCAGCTTACAGCCCTGCTTCAGGGAAAGGCTTCCCCAGTGTTAACAGTTCTGCTTGGGCAAGAGAGGGCCTTCCGGGCAAAGTTGCTACAGTGGCCAGTCAAAGACTGCTTTTCTGCTGCTCACTGCTCTCTGTTCGGGGAGTGTAACAGCCAGGGTCTCAGCTGATCTCCGTCCAGGCTCCACTGCTGCTCCAGCGAAAGAAGATCTTTACCTAAACTACTTCATTTAAGAGATTGATTGGGAGGGAAGGGTCCGGGAGAGTGTGGCTGCCTCAGCCTGTGGTGGGAGAAGACAGCAAGGAAAGGGCTTTGGGCTCAGGATTTATACAGGGCTTCTTGGGGGGCTGAGTTTTTTAGGAAGACTTCCAGGGTGGAGATTGGTCAAATCTTTTCCCTTTCTAACCCTGATTTGGTTTTTTAGTTTCAGGGCCAAAGTGTGTTTATTTCACTGGCTCTTTTGGGCTCTAATTTCAGGGCCAGGGCACATTTCTTTGGTTCTGGGTTCAGGGCTAAATGTATTTCACTGGCTAAAGTCTTAGATCCAGGTTGTGTTTCTTTCACTGGCTCTGGTCCAGAGCCAGAGTGGGTTTCTTTGGCTGGCTACTTTTCCCTACAAGTAGAGTAGGAGTACTTGGAGAGAGCATGAGAATTTTCTGAGGTGGTGAATGCAGAGCACTTTATAAATGTTGCTGCTTTTTTTTTCTCTTGGTATAAATGAGGAAATTTTGGTGCTAAGAAGTAAAATCATTACCAGCATCATAAAGCTAAAAATCAGAAGTACTTAGGCATTAAACATGATTTATATATATATGTGTGTGTGTGTATATTTATACATATGTATATACATACATAAATATATACACACATATATATGCATGCTATTGTTTTTGTTTGGATGGAGGTTTTGTGTTTTAAGATAGAGTCTCATGAAGGCCAAGCTGGCTTTGGACTCCTGATCTTTCTGCCTCCACCCCTCAAGTGCTGGGATTACAGACACCACCATGCTCATTTGTGCTAAGAGAAATGCATGTTGATATTAGAGTGTCCTAAATTCATAATTTGTTTTTCAGGTTACATCAAGGAAGATCTTGATCTTTGCCCTCGACCCAAAAGACGGCAGCCTTACAATGCAGTGTTTTCTCCAAAAGGCAGGGAACAGAGAACCTAGATGTTGGAGTAAAAGCAGAGCAGAAGACTTTTTTTTTTCCATTTTAGTTATTTATAGTTAAAGTTGTAATAAACATTGATCTCATCTGTGATTTTTTGATCTTCTGTAAATTGATTTATAAATGAATTTTCTTTTAAAAATGTTTTCAGTGGTACTTCCCTATCATACAAATAACTATTTAAGATGTGGATGGTATTGTTATTTTGTCTTTTGTTCCTTTAAACAATAAGATGTTTCATTTTGCACTCTAACTCAAAAGGTATTTACTTTTGATTTAGGGTTTCTATTGCTATGAAAATACACATGACCGTGGCAACTCTTATAAAGGAGAACATTTCCCTGGGGCCAGCTTACAGTTTAGAGGTTTAATCCATTATCATCATGGTGGGGAACATGGAGGTGTGCAGGCAGACACCGTGCTGGAAGAGATGAAACTTCGACATCTGGATCAGCAGGCAGCAGGAAAAGAATGTCATAGAATGAGACCTCAGAGGCTGCTCCCTGTTGGCTGGCACACTTCCTCCAAGGCCACCTGTCCTATCGAGCCACATCCTAATAAACCTAGTGACCCTAATAAGGTGACCATTTTCTTTCAAACCACTGTAACTTTATTTGGTAAATTATAGCTTTTGAAATATAGCTGCAGTGGCCTATAATTGTTCTTAGGGATCTGTTTACTCAGCTTCCTTTGGTGTGCACATGTAGAAGTGCCCTCCTGGTAGTCTCTATGGGTTTCCATTTGTCCATTAGCCATCTGTAGATCCCAAGTTTTAACATCCAATTATTTATTTTTGAAAGGAATGTGAGCTAACTTTCAGTAGTTCTTCTACTGTCCATCATCTCTAACTATTCAGTATGTTTTCTTCGGTTGAATTGAAGTGAGGCGCCACTCTGTAGTAAATTCCTTTCAATATTACCACAAATATCAATAGCTTAAGTATATCCTCCAGCCTAATCATAATACTCCAATTCTTTTCACCATGTTTTTTTTCCAGTAGTTTTTAAGCTGAATTTGTTTGATGCCTCTTTGCCTGTGTATTCAAATGCATTGTCTGATTTTGCTGGACTGACTGATATTATGAAGTAACTGGTAGTTTGGCCGCAAAGTTTTTTAGTAGCTTTATGTTCCTCTGGGTCTAATGGTGTCTGAATGAACTGGGTATATTCTGTGCGTCCTGTTTTAATGGCAACTTATTTGCCTGTGTCTTTTTCTACATGTTTCTTTAACTTGTATCTTGCCAGTACTTTATATAAACCAATATACAAAAGACTGAAGGAAATACACTTTTAAGATCTATATAACATCATACAGAAAAATCTCAAGAGTTGTGAAAATCCTCTTACGTAGCCTAGTCTTTCTTCATGATGATCAAGTTTCTAGATCTTACATAGGAATGTACTCACATAATGGCTCTCAAGTTTTTACGTCCCTATGACAGTTTCTATTCATCTTTCCTTCAATAATTATCCTATGCTTGGGGTTTTTTGTTTTGTTTTGTTTTGGTGGGTATAAAGAGCTAATTATCTTTTTGGTTTCTAGTACCTATGCTCATCACATAAGATTTTTTCTTTTAATTCTTAAATAACTTGTGAACTTAATAATAGTAATGATAAATTGTGACAAATAGATCCCATGGACAGCAAATTAAATAAATAAATGACTGCCCCCTCACATACACATCTTTAAAAAAAATCTACATGTCATCAATCAGAGGCTGCTTGTACTTGTATTTCTGTAACCCAACACACACACACACACACACACACATCTTTTCTGATTCTATGCTCTTCCAAACTGTTAGATTTATTTTTGTGGCTATGACAAAGCTATGCAGTATCTAGAATCGTGTTCATGTTCTGTGTGAAAAGAAAAAAAGCACATGCTATTTGTTTTGTCCCCTTTAAAAAGTTTTACAGAGCTGAGCATGGTTATCCACATCTTTAATTCCAACAGGACAGCCTGGTCTGGACAACAGGTTTGAGAGCAACCAGGACTATGCAAGGAGACCCTGCCACAAACAACCACAAATAAATAAAATAAATCAAAAATGTTTTACAGAAAACCCTCTTTTTTTCAGTGGCCAGAACTCAGGTATGTGAGAGTTCATGGCTGCCTCCTTCCAGAAGTAGAGCTCATATCTACATGCTAGGAGTCTATGAGATCTCTAGGTTTAAAAAGGGTGCCACAGAAGTGTGTTATCTGCCTCCAATAGATACAGCTTTTAAACAGCAGCATAAGCAGATGAAGATGGCCTGTGTAATGATAGTGTGACAGTCTAACCCATTAGTAATTAAATTGTTTGAATTTTATCGTGCCACCCTACATAAGGTTGGATGAACTGATGCTACTATCCCTTTTATCCACTGCTATATTAGCCAGCCTTATCTTGAAGTAATGCGATGAACACTTTTAAAACCACTTGAAACCACTTGAGCTAAAAGGCATTTAAATGCAAGTTGAAGTTTATGACACAGCATACTCTCATGCTTTAAAAGATAATATTTAGGAACTGGGTGGGTGGTTAAGAGCACTTGCTGCTCTTGCAGAAGACCCAGGTTTGGTTTCCAGCACTCATGAAATTCTAAACTCCAGTTCCAGAGGATTTGACAACCTACAGTGGCCTTCTTGGGCACCATGAAGACATGTGGTACACATACACATAAACACTGTCAAACACTCATATACATAAGAGATAATTTGTAGAGGACTAGCGGGACAGCTCAGCAGTTAAGAACACGTCTTACTCTTCCAGAGGACCCGAGTTCAGTTCCCAGCATCTACATGGCAGTCCACAACCATCTGTAACTACTTCCAGGGGATATGAATTTTTCTGGTCCCTGTGGGCACCAAGCACTCACATGGTACACAGGCATGCATGCAAACACCTGTACACTTTTTTTTTAAAGAGATGTATATAATTGGGCTTTTATATTTGTAAATGATTTATGTCAAACATGTTAGGTGTTATTTTTATATAAATAAGTCAGTCAACTGGCTACATACAGTTCTGTTTAATTTCAGTTGCATAGAAGTTTTGTAAAGTTGAACTGACTCAGATGCTGGAAATATGCAGGATGATACACCATAACTTAACTCCTGTCTTTATACTTACAAAACGTTTTGAAATGTAAGATTTTCTACAACAACTGTTTAAATGAGTTAATTAGAGGTACCTCAATGTATGAAAAAGATAATGTTATGGGGAGCAGAGCTGTGTGTGAAACAACCACTTAGGCAGTAAAAAAATTTGAAAAGGTCTATCTGAGCAGGTTGCTGTTTGAGAGGCCTATTAGTAGCTCAGTCCAAACTATAATCAGCACACAGGGCATTCTTAGATATTAGACTCTGAGAGAGTGCAAAGATTCTTCTTAAGATTGCCCTTTATAGAAATTCAGTTATAAAAAGGATAAGCCAAAGAATACCTCTTCATTCATTTAACAAGCATTTGCCAAGGGCTTTATTCTTACCCAGGAGATAGATCTCTGAGTTATGGGCCAGTCTGATCTCAGAGTGAGCTCTAGGACAATCAGGCCTACACAGAGAAACTCTATCTCAAAAAGAAATAAAGGATACAAAACACCACCAGCACTTAAAGGAAATTTAAAAACACCTGTCTGAACATCCTGTTTTACTGTCCCTGGCACCTTATAAACAGGAATTTAATGTGGAAAATGTCACTTCCAAACTAAACGTGAATTAAATCTCATAGTCTATCATTTAGCTGTGTGTTTTCAACATACCAATTTAGAAGACATCTCAGCATTGTTATGCTAACTCCTTAGAATAATTCCTGAGTAAACATGAAGTTCAACAGAATTCATGTCATGGCTGTCTGCGGTCATGCCAGCAGAGGTCAGAAAAGAGCTGTTTCTAGAGAAATACATTGAAAATTAGATGGATAACCACAAAAAATGTCTAGGGTGAGAGGGACTGGGTAGAGAGAAGGAAGGGGAAACTTCAGTAGGACAACCAGAATTTAGAGAAACCCCGTGTTAGGAAAACAAACAACAGCAAAACCATCAGTGTGGACCTGACCTCCAGGTTCTCCCAGCATCTCTTAGTCCCTACCTGTGATAGGGTATGGCTGGCTTACCATGTCCGTTACTGAACTCTGCAGCCCAGAAGTTGGGCTCTCCATCAAAGGCTCTAACCTGTATAATCCAGCTATTTTGGTTATCCACCCCTTTAGTGGCTTTGACATCCTGGCTGCAATACCTGGTTTCCCTCTTTCCCATTTCCCTTTCTCTCCCCATTTACCACATGGCCCAACTCAGTCAGTTTGGTTATGTCCACTCTGGACTCTCCCAGATGTTCCTGTCTCTCCCTTTGATCTACAGTAAGCATTCTACAGCATACTTAAGAACAGTAATGTCTATTTATCTTATTTTTTCCTTCACTATGACTAAGTGTCCTTGCATCTCTGATACAAGGACAGTGTAATGCAAAGCAATAGATGTAATGCATATGGCAAGCACATAAGTAGACTCGAAGCATCGCGTGACCATCTTGGTAGATGCAGAAAATGGTCTTTGACAAAAGTTCACCAGTCCGTTTTAATAATCTGCCCCCCGCCCCAAGTTTCTCTGTGTAGCCCTGGATGTCCTGGAACTTGCTGTGTAGACCAGGCTGGCCTTGAACTCATAAAGATCCACTTGACTCTTGTCCTCCCAGCTCTGGGTTTAAAGCCAAGCACCACCACTCAACCACCAGTCATTTTGATGAAGGCCCCAAGGGAACTAAGCAAGTTCTTCTATAAGGACTATAACTGTACACAGTAACATAGTGACATACCTAAACCAGCATGGTCGTGAAAAGAAAAACCCAAAGCAATTGGGAACAAGATAAGGTGTGTTTTCTCCATTTTTACAGTAGTTAAACAGAACAGTAAGAAACAAAAGAGATGCAAGTATAAAATAAATAGGTCAGATTATCCTACCCATATTCAGATGTAATAGTTTCATAAATAAAAGACCTGAAGACCACACCAGAAACCCCTTAGAACTGATAAACGCAGCAAAAGTAGCAAGGTATAAAACCAACATACAGAAGTCTGGAGAGTCCTACTTTTTTAATTTTAATTTTTTAAAATATCTAGGAGTAAACCTCACCAAGGAAGTGAAAGACCTTAACAATGAAATGATTTAAACTCCAAGGAAAGAAATTGAAGATAATAGAAGCTGGAAAAGCTTTCTATATTTGTGGATTAGCATAATTACTATACCTATATTGCTATATAAATAAAAATGACTATAATACTGTGTTCTATAGATTAATATACTCTGCATTGAGTCCAATGATATTTTTACATCTGGACAATAGGTTTTCACACACACACACACCCATCATAAGTTTCTCCTCTGACACTTGAGCCAGATAAAGCCAGGTTAAAAAAGTTAACAACAGGTAGGTTCACTGGTCTCAAAGAATGAGGCCAGAGAAGTTGCATGCCCAAGATAAGGCAGGAAGATTTTGTAGATTATAGAAAGGTGTGATGACGTGTCTGCCACAAGCTGGGTTTGTGCCCAAGTATGGTCAAAAACTGAGCACTTAGGTGGGATTTCGGTGGCTCTTGGCATCAGGGAAGGAAGTTGGAATAGACCAAAAAATGTGGAACTGGGCTTTGGGGCCTTTCCTTTGTTCAGAAACTCTGAACAGGTGGGGTTTGAAGAGGCAGAGACAAGAATGGGGCTTCCCAGACCATGCAGAGATGAGCTAGAAGATCCAGCCCAAAACTTAAAATTTGTATGTATGCACAAAATACCTTGTGTAGACAAAGCTACTCTCAGCAAAAGCAATAAATGCTAGTTATCACAATGCTGCCTTTGAAGTCATACTAAGAGCTATAGTAATAAAAAATGACATGGTACTGGCACACACACATGCATATCAATGGAACAGAGTAGAGGATCTAGAATTAAACTAATACAGCTATAGCCACCTGAGTTGTCTTTATGACTAATAAAGGCTTCAAAATCATACAGTGGATAAAAGCAAGCCTCTTTGGCAAATGATACAGAGAAAAATTGGACATCTACACATAAAAGGATCCCTGTTTCTTTGGGGGGGTGCAGTGAACTTTATTGATGGTATTCAAGGGAGTAGGGCTCCTGGATGGAAACTGGGGGAGATGTTCAGTGTTGGCTGAGTTGGGGCAGGGACTGTTCAGCAACCGAGGGCCTTTCTCTTGCTTTCTCGCCCTTGCTGGGGTGGGTGGTCCAGGGTGGGCTTCTTACACCTTGGAAACCATGTAGGCCATGAGGTCCACCACCCTGTTGCTGTAGCCGTATTCGGTGGCATACTAGGAAATGAAATTTACAAAGTTGTCATTGAGAAAGGTGGAGGAGTGAGGGGTCACTGTTACAGTTGCAGGAGGCAACCTCAGTGTAGCCCAGGATACCTTTTAGTGGGCCCTCAGAGGCCTGCTTCACCACCTTTTTTATGTCATCATACTTGGCAGCTTTCTCCAGGCAGTAAGTCAAATCCAGGATAGACATGTTGGGGGTAGTAACATGGAAGGCCATGCCTGTGAGCTTCCCGTTCAGCTCTGGGATGACCTTGCCAACAGCCTTAAGCAGCACCAGTACATGCTGGGATGATGTTCTGGGCAGCCCCATGGCCATCACACCACAGCTTGCCCAAGGGGCCATCCACAGTCTTCTGGGTGGCAGTGATGGCATGGACTGTGGTCATGAGTCCTTCCACAATGCCAAAGTTGTCGTGGATGACCTTGGCTTGGGGGCTAGGCAGTTGGTGGTGCAGGAAGCATTGCTGACAGACAATCTTGAGAGAATTGTCATACTTCTCATGATTCACACCCATCACAAACATGGGGGCATCAGCAGAAGGGGCAGAGATGATGACTCTATGGCCCCACCCTTCAAGTGGGCCTCAGCTTTCTCCATGGTGGTGAAGACACCAGTAGACTCCACAACATACTGGGCACCAACATCACCCCCTTTGATGTGGGCAGGATCTCGCTCCTGGAAGATGGTGATGGTTTTCCCATTGATGACGAGTTTCCCATTCTCAGCCTTGACCGTGCAGTTGAACTTGCCATGAGTGCAGTCATACTGGAACATGTAGAACATGTAGTTGAAGTCAATAAAGGGATTGTTGATGGCAACAACGGTCACTTTGCCACTTTTGAAGGCAGCCCTGGTAACCAGATGCCCAATATGGCCAAATCTGTTCATTCCGACATTCACCATTGTATCTCAGGAATGAGTGAGGCTGGCACTGCACAAAAAGATGTGCTGTCTCTAGAACAGGGAGGAGCAGAGAGCCTAGATTCCTGTTTCTTACCCTGTACAAAATCATTTGAGGATTGAAGGCCTCAGTGTGACACCTGGAACACCCCTGCTATGGGAGGAAGCACTTCAAAATAATAGGCCAAGACTCTGAAAATGCTACAGTAGCTCAAGAATTGACAAACGATATTACATGAAGTTAAATATGTTTCACAGCAAAGGAGAAAGTAAAGTGTAGCCTACAGAAGGGGAGAATCCTTACTAGCTATATATATCTGACACAGGATTAGTATACAGTGTAATAAGATACTAACAAAAAAGCCTTCTAAGAAAAAGTAAATAAATTGACTGATGAAATGGACAGTTCCCAAAAAATGAAGTGCAAATTGTAAGTGTTGTTGACATACTGCGTGGTAGATCCAATATGGCACCAGGTGAAATAAGAATTCCTGGCATGTAAAGGCCATATGGTAAAGCTGACTTGGCACCACATACAGAGGGCACACCCCTAGGCGTGGCTACATAGATTCGAGCCCACCCCTTCTCTTAAGAAAGGCCCGCCTCCCTCTCCCTTCTCTCTCTCTCTCTCTCTCCCTCCCCTTTCTCTTTCTTCTCTCCCCCTGGCTTTCTCTCTCTTCTCTCCTGCTCTTCTCCAGGTACCCAAACTCTCTAAAATAAACTCTCATGTGGCACCTGGTAGTGTGTGTGTGTGTCTCTCCCCACACACAAAAACTAACATTTTGGTGCCGAAACCTGGAAGGCCCTCTTCCTGAGCTTAGGTGCACAGAAGCTAGGGGAACCTGATCAGAGGACATTGCCAGCTGCCTTCCATCTGTCCTGCCACAGGGAAAACGCAAACTACAGCCTCCACTTCTCTGGTAAGACTCTTGTTTCTCGGACGGCCATACTCAGCCACGATCTTCAGGCTCACGGCTGTCCCCTCTCACCTGATACTTACTTACGGCCTTCCCTGTTATTGGGCTCTCCCCATGGACTTGTCCACAGAGGTCTGCCCTGGGCGCCTACCCTATGGGCTGTACCAGCGGCCCCTCGTGCTAGCGTGTGGACTGCATGACCAACAGGTTTTGTTTGCAGTGGCTGGCGTTGGTTAGTTAGGGCTACCTCTGGAGCCCATCCCTTCATGCTGATGAGTGCCTAGGGATTCGGGGCATAAATATGGACACTGTCCAAGTGGGCTACTCTGAGAGCTGACTAGTTTCTTAAGCGGTAGTGACACTGTCTTCCGGGACTGCTCAGCTGGGTGATGACCAAGATTTAGCAGGTTCCCAACCCCTTCTCTGGTCCTCAATAATAGAGAATAAGCCTGTGAAAAATATTTCTCTATCCTCACCTCTAGGATGTGTGCTTGAGACTTTAAAGCCACTTAGTCTCATGCCTCACCAAGCATATCTGCTTTTACACACACAAAAAAATGGCCTAGATACCCCTTAGATTACTCAAAATAGCCGCCTAACAGCTCATCGACCCCAATATCTTAGGGAGCTAACTTTGGTAAGTATACGGGCAGGTGAAAAGAGTTTCCCTATGTCTGTCCACATCTCAGCTCTAAACCTCTTCCAGCTTCCCTATTTCTTCTCATATTTCAACTCTAAACTTTCTATTCTAGCCCGTCTGTTTCTAGCCACACTCGTGGAAGAATTCGCCAGCACGCTGCCAAGGAGACATATTAGGTTTATTAAGGACGGGGAAGGAGGGGTGGAAGAGGGGGGGGGGTAGGGTAGGTGGCAGAGAGGAAGAAAAAAGAGGGAGTCTCCCATGTGGTTGTGGCTTTTAAAGGTAGACACGCCTTAAAAATAAAGGTCAGAGGCTCTTCGGAGCCCCTGCAGGTGGGGGCGTGGCTGCAATAACCTAACACACACTACCAGATTCTCTCTAAAACTTCCACATTTCAAATCTCAATGCTCACCTGCTTCCAACCTTTTACTTTATGGGAATTCCAAACCTAGCAGCCATATTTACCCCAGATAAAGTTCATCAGGTTTTTAAATGCCTCACAAATGCGCTCTCACAGTATAATAGATCCCTGAGAACACTGAGGAAAAGCAGCTTCTCTTAACCTGTTAAACATAAAAGATTACAGGCAGACTCCAGGAAAAAGTCTTAGTGCTGGCTTTAAGGTGTATCACAAGAGAGATAAGAGAACACGCCAGGAAAGATACCTCCTGCTGGCCAAGGCTATCCAACCAGCTCCCTCAACTCCCATGACGAGCAGACATAGACATCCCCGTGCATGCTTTCATTGTGGCCAGCTTGGCCATTGGTCTTGCTCATGCCCGATCTCCAGGAGGTCATCCAGGCAGTGCCCCAGGTGGTGCCATAAGAACCATTGGCCCAGAGCAAACTAGTCACCAGCTGATCTCCTAGGCCTAGTAAATGACCCGGCAACCGTCATCACGGAAAAAAAAAAAAGCCTCAGGTAATCATAACGAATATCAAGACAGTCCATCTCCTGGTGGACACCACAGACTCAGTCCTGCAGGACTAGCCTCTCTGTTGTCAGGGAGAGAGGCAAACAATTCCGGCCTTATCAGTGCTGCCACTTAATTATATATTTCCAAAATTCTTGTGTCATAAGACACATTCCTCTAAAATCCCCTGTCTCTGAGTTTTCTGTTCCAGTCTGCTTCTCAGAGCTAAAGCTAAGACAGTTACCAGCAAAAGGCTCCAACGTATTTCATTTCACCTCTCCCTTCCTTTACAGACTAACCTTCCAGCAGCTGCTTCTGGAGGATAGCATTACAGGTAAAACAGACCATCTTCCTAACCCCTAGAACCAAAGGAAAGGAACCGAAAGCTAACTTAAGCCATATTAATCTCTTCCATCCCTCCTCACCCCTCTGGACCTAGCAAAGTACAATATGTGTCACTTCACAAGATTCTCTTACTAACTCTTTTTTTTTTCCTCCAGAAAATCAAAATTCATCATCCTGTGGCCTAAACTCCCGGACTACAAAAATAAGCCACAAAGTCCAGCAGAATGACTGCCAAAAGACACATCTTTACCACTAAGATAGCCAGAAGCAGCCTTAAAAAGATAACATTAACCTCATTCATCCCCCCCACACACCATATACCTGGTTTTCTTTTTATAGTTAACACAAAAGGGTGGAATGAAAGTGTTCCTGGCATGCCACATGGTAGATCTAACATGGTGCTGAGTGAAATAAGAATTCCTGGCATATAATGGCCACATAGTAAAGCCAACATGGTACCAAGAACAGAGGGCACACCCCTAGGCGTGGCTACGTAGATTCGCGCTCACCCCTTCTCTTAAAAAGAAAGGCCACGTGTCAGCCTGCTCCCCCTCTCCTCCCCTTCCTCTCCCTGTCTTCCCTTCTTCTCTCCTGCTCTTCTCCGGGTACCCGCCTCTCGGTAACTCTCTAAAATAAACTCTCATGTGGCACCTTGCTGTGAGTGTGTGGATCTCTCCCCAAACACAAAAAAACCCAACTCACATGGCCAGTAAGCATGGAAAAATGCTCAGCACCCTTAGCCATCTATGAGGGAAATGCAGATTAAAACTACATCTAAAAGCTAGCTCAGTGGTTTAGAGCACTTGCTGCCCTTGTAGAGGACCAAAGTTTGTTTCCCAGCACGCATATTAGGTGTCTCTTAACCCTATGTTACTCTGGTTCCAGAGCATCTAACACCCTATTCTGACCACCAAAAGCACCAGGCACACACATGATACACATACATAAGGCAAAACACTCATAGAATAAATCTTAAAAAATTAAATATTACATCAATAAAGCTAAGGGAGCTGGCTGGCCCAGCCAGTAAAGTGTGTGCCATAAGATCTTGAGACTTAAATTATGATTCCTGTAATATATGCTTCTAATTCCAATACTGGAGAGGCAGAGACAGAAAGATCTCTGGGGCTAGCCAAAACAGCCATTGCCAGGCTCAGTGAAAGACTCAGTCTCAAAATATAAGGTGGAAAACAAGAACGACACTCAACATTAACATCAAACTCTGGCCTCCACACTCCATACTACTTTGAAATTCCATCTCTCCCAGTCAGGATGGCTATCATGAGGAAAACAAATAAATTCTCCAAGAATCTAAGGGGGAGAGGGGAGCCTTATATACTTTTGGTTGGAATGTAAATTAGTTTAGACAAATCAAAATAGAGGTTCCTAAAAAGACAAAAACAAAACTAATATGAAACATAGCTGCACGAGTTCTGGTTCACAGATGCGGTCAGTACTCCACAGAGATACTCAAGCGTTCATTTTTACTGTAGCACCAGTCACAAAGCCAACTAAGAACCTACTAGCCATAACCAGGGATGAAATTACACTGTTTGCTGGGAAATGGATGCAATTTGAAATAATCATTAAGCAAAATAAGGCAAATTCAAAAAGAAAAGTAGCATCCATGTTTGTATAGACATATAAACCATATGTATGGTATAAAAGTGAAAGGGAGCCGGGAGGAGGGAGCCGGGAGGAGGGAGCCGGGCAGGGGTGGGGCCAGGAAAGGATGGGCTTTGGCCACATCATAGACTTGAAAATAAACCTATGGTTTGAAACTCACTAGTATGTGTAATAATACTAATAAGTAAATATATTCTTTAAGCAACTAGAAGAGGAAGACATTATCCTCAAATAATTATTAATAACAATAAGATAGCTGGTTTCATAAGGTAGAGTACAGGTAACAATGCAATGACACCATTAAATTAATGAAAAAGAGATGACTCCTGAGAACCTGAATTCAGATCCCCGGCACTCACACAAGAGTGGACACATGGGTTAGTGAGGCTGTGTAACAGCACTGGGGACAGGACACTCACTGGCTAGTCAGTCTAGTCAAATGACAAGCTCAGGCTCAATGAGAGACCCAGCTCACAAAGATAAGGAGAAGGACATATGACATCAACCTCTGGCCTCTATCTGCGTACTGTGGGTATGTGTACATGTACACATACCCCATACACATGCATAAAAATTTCTCCACTAAAATAAAATACCTGGCAGTGTAGAATTCTATACCCAAATTGAAAAAAAAAAAATCCAAGAAAAGTTAATTCATCAGCAGCTTGCTTGTACTATAACACTATTATAATTTCTTAAAGGCTATGAAAATGTCACAATAAAACCCATTATTTTGTACAACTAATGTAAGCTAATAAAAGAAAATAAAGAAAAATTATTCCAAACAAAAATGTAGAGGCACAAAGAAAAAGAAAAGCATTGGAAACAGTTAGTATTATTCTCAGAAATTTTACAGAGTAGATTTTATAGAAAGAGTTATGATCAAAGAAGCCACATGTCACTAGCTATCAGGCTCTACAAAAATACCCTGTAAGCATGCACTTGATTGACAGATTCACAGAGTCAAAGATTAAATTTTTAATGCTAGACCTAATGTAATACATTAAAAACAAACTGTTTGGGGTGCAGGAGTAATTTTTCTTTCATTTACTCAGGTAAATTAGAAATTTGCAGTTACAAATGACAGTCACTGGGTTATATCAGCTTCTGTGGTTGTTGCAGCGGATGGTTGGTTGCTGAGCATCCTTCAATCACATGGCCAAGTGCTCACCCGTGAAAGAGCTGGGTGTTTATTTGTTCGTTTTCATTTATCTTGTATCACAAAATCCTCTCCTATAAAATTATCCCCAAAATCTTAAAGAAAAGCAAGAGTGATTTTAATAAAAATCATTTGTGATGTGAAATACATGGTAGTGTCTCAAACTTAAAAGCATATTCATCAATCTTGATTTATTTATAAGTTGGTTATAACAAATGCAACTGAATTTTGCTTGCAATTTAGCTAAGTATACCAGGGATATATAGTGTATCAGTTGCACAGTTCTGTGAATAGACATAAGTAGACCAAATTTTATAAATACCACACAGAAGAGTTGGATATGATGGCATATGCCTTTAATCTCAGAACTTGGAAGACAGATGCTGGCAGATTTCTATGAGTTTAATGCCAGCCTGGTCTACAGCAACAAGTTCCAAGCCAGACAGAATTGCATTGTGAGACCCTGTTTCAAAAAGCAAATAGACGAAAGCCCACAAATTTATGCAAAGATACAATCTTTCTGACTGATTTCACATTGTCGTAGTTAGAATTTCTATTGCTGTGAAGAGACACCATGACCACAGCAACTCTTATAAAGGAAAACATTTCACTAGGTACTTACAGTTTCAGAGGTTTAGTCCATTATCATCATGATGAGACATGGTGGCATGCAAGCAGACATGGTGCTAGAAAAGGAGCTACATCTTGATCCAAAGACAACAGGAATTTCACTGATATCCCGGGAATTCCTTGAGTATACATGAGACCTCAAAGCCCTCCTCCACAGTGACACATTTCTTCCAACAAGGCCATAAAACAAAGTCACACCTCCTTAACTCCATGATATCCAAATTATCAAATTTCACATAATATGTTTATGATATAATTCATACTGAAAAGAATTCTTAGAGAAGGTGTTATCAGGCCAGCAAAGTGTTTGCATACATTAGCATGTAACATATCTTGTTGAATGAACAATGAGTCTGAGTGTCAGAAGGAGTGTTCGTCTAGACCAACGTTTCTGCATATTACTTTGGTTAAGACTGTCTCTTTTTACTTTTAGGCAGTCTTATGGTTGATAAAACCTTTGAGGTCCCACATGGCTTTTTGAGCTTCCCCAGCTTCCCACACTTATGTATTGATGCCTTGGTGGAAGAAGCCTGGAGAGTAGTCAAGAGCACAGTCTTCAGAGAAAGCAAGACCAGAGTTCTAGTTCCACCATGAAGAGTGAGCTATGGCCTGTGACTTAAAGCCTCTGCACCTTTCATGCTTACAAGTAGCAATGCCAGTATGAGAATGAAATGAGACGACATTGGCTCTCACGATAGCACCTGGAACATAATAACCTCAGTAATTAGATTGTTGTCAGTTTACTGTCACTGTTGGATAAATGTGAATGGTAAGTCAGAAAGATGAGAAGGTGAAATGGCAGCTTGACCTTGAAGGCCAGATAAAATTTGGAGAGGCTGGAAAGATATTTTATAAATGATCACAGTAGCAAAGGCCCCAGGATGTGTCACAGGTTGTGATGGGGGCTGTAGGAACACAGGTCTTCTGGGCAGGAGAATCCTGAGGCTATGCACTCAGAGGTAAGCAAAGCTATCCATTACACTAAAGGCCTGTTACAGCAGGCTCTCTCTAAGCCCCCGGGCCCTCCTTGCTCTCTGAATGTTCACTCTATAGAAAGGACAAATAGCATTTGCATTCCAAAGCAAATTACTATTCTAAATAGTAATTTTAAATGCTGTCATTTTTGAAGAGTAGATTTTATTCCACATTAACCAATCGCTTCTTCACTTATAATGAAGTCAGCAGATATTGGAGGCAAACATTGAAACCTTGGGTCTATATGAGAAATCAAAGACCAAAGTAACTCTTGGCAAACTACCTATATATAAACAAATGTATCTCATGGTGTCTGAAAGGCCACCCTCAGATAAGGTCCCTAGACCTGGCAATTCAAGAACCATGAGCCAAAATAAGTGGAGCAAAACAAAAGAAAAAAGATAATCAGAAAACACCTACAAAAGGAATGTTCCAAAGTGTGCACAGCCCTGTTTCATAATTCAGGGCCTGAAAGAAAAGCCAATTGACCTTCTGCAGATGCATTTCAGGTAAAAGGTATCCACTGGGCAGCACTAACTGTTCCCCGAAATGTACCTTTCTGTGTACTCATTTGTTCCAGACAGGGTGAAGAGAAGCCAAGTGAAATGACATAGCTACTGAATTATCTAAAGGTGTTCCCTGCCGCATGGCTCTCTCCGTCTGTGCACGGCACATGGAAAAACCTTAATCCAAAAAGCAGCACAGTGGAGAAGCATAGGGGTACAGGGGCCTGTCGCTCAGAAGTCCAATAATACCCTACATAAGGAGTGTCTAAACATCAAAGGGGGAACAAAAACGTGGTTATCTATGAAATCACTTGTATAAACTGAGACCTATGTCATGGTTCTAGGCATTCTTTGGCAACCTATATTTTTCATTCATGAAAAACTTAAAAATTTTAAAACCCACAACTTTCATCTCTCAAAGAGATAAATTGCTGACACATACATTTTTTGTCTCTTTCCTCTAATCATTTATTTAATCACTCAATTCTTCAGAAATAGCCTTGTCTGAGTAGACACTGATGCAATTTCAGGGGCTCCTATTTGCCTCTAAGCCTTACCTGAAATGTCTCCATTACAGATTGTTTTCTTTTTAATTCATTACCTGTAAGAGTATCTTATTGAAACATGAGCACTCCTATATAACACATTTGTGTGTGTGTGTGTACAATTTGAGAGAATTTGGTTTTCTCCTACCATGTGGGTTCCAGGGCTCAAACTGGAGTAGGCCGGCTTTTTAATATCCCTTTACCTGATGAATCATTTCACATTCCATAGTCGTCATTACCCTGGCAGTGATCCATTTCTCAGGTTAAAGTGGAGAACAGAGTCTCAAGAAAGGGTTTTCTTGAGGGTGCAACGTTGGAAAATGTCTGAAGGCTGAGTCACAGAATGCTCTCCGCAGCTCTGAAAGTCCAAGCATTGCAGGGACAGGCACCCAGGACCAGCCTGAGGGTGCCTAGTTTGTTCTTTAGGTTTCTGTACTTGTACTTTGGATGGTGGCAGTGTTGTTCTGCACACAGGGCTCTCCACCATCAGGAAGCACTGGACATCCGGCATCCGTGGGAAGAAGGCACCGAAGAGAAGCTTCCCAACGAAGTGCCATGGCTCTTCCTGGAAGGTCCTGGCTCTCATACTTGCTCCAGGTAGAAACTGTGCTCATCCACAGGGAGCTTTGAACAGCTGCATCTGGATGCCAGAGGCTTGATGCTATAACACAAAATCCTAGTAGATCTACCTGTGCTGAGAATTTCCGCAGTAGCCCTCTGGCTCCACGGAAGCCTTGGCATCCTTTCAGACAAGCCTTGTGGGCAATGTATAACAACACGGTGCTGCAGCTAAGCTAACGCTTCCACTGCAGCACAAGAGGAACACTAAGTAGTTATTATGCCTAAATCAAAACTAATTTTTTTTTTTTTTTTTTTTTGACCACTGAAGTCATTGCATTACTAACACTGCTGGGATGGGTGGATGGGTGTAGGTGTTTGTGCAGCTCAGATGGAAAGAGATTCTGACAGTTAGGAGCCCGGGGATACTGGGCGCTGCAGCTCCAACAGAAAAGTATGAGCCACCAGCCACAGCAAGCTTCTGCATTGTTAACAGCTCTGCTCCTGCAGGGGAGGGCCTCCCCAGTGAAGTTGTTACAATCCTGCTCCTATTTCCCAGAGTGAGGAGGAGGTTCCCTCAGGCAAAGTATTGCAGCTTTACTTTCCAAGGCTCTCTGTTCAGGGAGTTTAACAACTTTCTGCAGCGGCCTGGTCTTACCCAAACCTCATTCAAGAGATTTATTGGAAGAGCCCAGGAGAGTGTGGCTGCCTCAGCCCAGGGTGGGAGAGGACAGCAGGGAATGGCCGTGGGTGTAGGGTTTATACGGGGCTTCTTGTGGGGTGGAGCTTTCTAGGGAGACTTCCAGGGTGGGGACTGGTTAAATCTTCAATCCCTGATTTAGTTCTGGTTTCAGGGTCAAAGCATTTCTTTCACTGGCTCTTTTAGGCTTTCGGGCTCTAATTTCAGGGCCAGAGCACATTTCTTTCACTGTCCCTAATTCTAGGGCCAAAGAGTGAAATCAGTGGTTCTGATTTCAGAGTCAGGGCACATTTCTTTGGTTCTGGCTTCAGGAATAAAGTGTTTCTTTCACTGGCTCAGATCTCAGCTCCAGGGTGAGTTTCTTACACTGGCTCTGGGTGCAGGGCTAGGATGGGTTTCTTTGGCTGGCCAGTTTTCCCTACAATGGCGAAGGCCTTTTTCCCTTACGAATATATTTACTGAAAACACAGAAGAGAGGAATCTGAGATGTAGCAATTCCATGCCACCTGGGATTCTGGATCTAGAAAAGAACATTAGCAAGAAACTGAAATTTGAACAATGACAGTTTTGTTGTTTTGTTACTAATGTTTTATAATGGTAAAGGCCCCATTTTCCCAGATAATCAAGGCAAGATGTTAAATAATTATGTTTACGGCTAGAGAATTGGCTCAGCAGTTAACAGCGCTTGTTGCCTTTGGAAATGGTCCAGGCTCAGCTCCCAGCACCCACACGGCAGCTCATAACTATCTGTAACCTGTAACTCCACTTCCAGGACAGATAACCTGTCAGATCCTCCCTCCCTTCCTCTCTCTGTGTGTATATCTACTACAACATTCTGACCCAGAGCTTCTTATGCCTGTATAATTTGGAGCAGTAGATATAAGAACATCTTCTAATGACCAGAAAGAACAAGGCATAATGGAATAATTGAGGAGCTGGAACTGTCAGCCTCATAACCCCCCCAGACCCCATTTCTTTTTTTAATTAATTAATTTTACATCTCCACCAAAGTTTCTCCTCCCTCCTCCCCTCCAAGTTTATCACCTCACCTCACTCTCTCTGTTCCCACCCTACTTCCGTTCCTTCATTTCTGTTCAGGAAAGTGCAAGTCTCCCATGAGTATCAACAAAACATGGCATGTCAAGTTGCAGTAAGACTGAGTGTCTCTTCATATATTAAGGCTGGGCAAGGTGACCCAGTATGAGAAGTAGAGTCCAAAAGCCAGTAAAAGAGTCAGAGTCAGGCCTGCCCCCGCTGTCAGGAGTCCAAGAGGACCCAGCTACACAACTGTCACACAAACGCAGAGGGCTGCATCAGTCCTATGCAGGCCCCTGTGTGTTGGCTCAGGCTCTGTGAGCCCCTGCAAGCTCAGATTTGATGATTCTGTGGGTTTTCTTGTGGTCAGACCCCAATTCTAATGAGAGAAGCTAAAAACTGGATGAATCACCAATAACCAATGGTTTGATCAATCATGCCTACCTAATAATGCCTAGCTAAAAACTGGATGAATTACCAATAACCAATGCTTTGATCAATCATGCCTACCTAATAATGCCTCCATATTTTAAAACAGAGCTCTGAGAGTTTGAGAGCTGGTGGACACATCCAGGTACCCCAAATCTACAGGGACCCTTCTGGACTTCATTCATATGCCACTTCAATGGCACTTATTTATGTTCTTTAATGTTTCTCATAATATACTGGCAAAAAATGTTTCCCTGTGCTCTATCAAGTTTTGGAGAAAAAAATATCAAATCTAAGAAATTTGGTAATATCTGATTATTTTAGTCAAGTGGTTGTTTGGGTGTAGCTGGATTTTTCTTTGGGCCTTCAGCTCATAAAAAATGACATGAAGATTTATTATTAATTATGAAAGCTTGACCTTTAGCTTAGGCTTGTTTCTAGCTAGGTCTTATAACATAAGTAAACCCATTTGTTTTAATCTATGTGCTGACACGTTTCGTGGCATTTATCTCTTCTCCTATGTGTCCTTCTTCCTCTGTGTCTGACTGACAATCCTGCCTCTCTTCTTCCCTGAGACCTCTCTGTTTCCAGAAATCCCACCTGACTTCTTCCTGTCTAGCTGTTGGCCATTCAGCTCTTTATTAAACCAACCACAGTGACACAGCTTCCCACGGTGTAAAGGAATATTCTGCAACATTTACTCCTTTTTATCCAAATAAAAAGAAAAAGTTTTAATTCTAACATAATAAAACTGTAAACAGTAAGAACAATTATCAGGTAAGAATTACATTCACAATGTCCAGTCCATGTGTATTTGGCATATTCAGAGAAAATATTCCATTATTTATCTTATCTTGATAAATTTAAAGTCTTATACCTAAATCATTTTCTATCATAACTTGTATTGTCATCTTAAAGTTAGCTTTTTAGACTTGAAAATATTTTCTTAGATAAATTATTTGAGATTTTTTATCTCACAACTTTAAAAATTTTATACCTCTTTTGTGAGTTTCTTTTTTAATTTGGTAACAAAGAAATCTGTAATTATAACTATCTCATCTTCAACTCCATCTGAGATTAAAGAAATATGTATTACCTGAGTAAACAGGAAGTACAAAGAAAGCAATTTCCAAAACTATACTAATGACAGAAAAATCTGGTTGCCTGGACAGTCACTCAAGGTTTCTTTGCAGTGTTGGGGCATCATCTTCAGCCTACAGGCCTAGAATATCTGACAGACTTTTCTGTAAAGCAGGGATTTTTTAAGGACTATTCTTTTTCAACTTGGTAAAGTTCAGCAGTCTTTTTGTTTACTTGTATCGCGGTAAAAACTCGCCCTGAGATATGTTTTAAACGAGGTTTATTTTGTGAAAATCGCTTATAAAACAGAGCCGGTTTTAAGAGAAGATGACAGGATGAGGTTGCAGCGCGCCGGAGCCTTTTTAAGGAAGATTCTTTATCCCCACGCCGTACGTCCGAACTCCCGGGCAGCTGGGCCGAACTGCGCACCCGGTCGGGGAACTCTCGCGAGAGAATGACGACTTCCTGTCCTGGTCCTCTCCCTCGAAGGTCTACTTCCGGAATCCTTTTCAGTTAACCACGCCCCACTCGTCTCCAGTCCTATTACGCGATTGTTCACATATATAGTTCCTGATTTCCCGCTACATCTCTTCATTTTGTCTAAATAGGAAGGTTTTAAACTAGGTATAAAACTATATATTATAAGGATCATCATAAGACAATGTCTGGGAAAGAGAAAGGTACTAACATAAGTGAGGTCAAAATACTGTTAACAAACAACAACTATAAAGTACAATTTAATATTTAAAATGTTGATATGAGAAAATGTATAGGGATTGTCTTAAGGCTGTTTATCTTAAACAATAGAGTTTTAACACTTGAGTGTCTTTGTTGAAATGTGAAGTAATAACAACCTCAACTATTTAATTTTTAACACTGTCAAGACTTGAGAAGGAAAATATATATCTAAAGTTGGAAGCATGAAGTAACTTTTAGAATTTAGGAGAAGACAACGTCAGTTAACTATTTGGACAGTCATCTATTACTTCTGTGTATAGTGGGAGCATCTATCTTTGTGGCTACTGGCCTAGGATATCTGACAAGTTTTTATAGAAGCAGGGTATTTTTTGGTAGGACCGTCTTATCTTGGCTAGGCAGGCTTTGGCAGTCTCTATTTCTCATCTTGTAGGTCTATTTTGGACAGTGAGCACGCTGACAGCAGTAGGAACAAGTGTAGTCTTTTTGCCCCTCAGGCCATTATTTATTAAACAAGACAATTTCTTTGTAAGATGTCTGTGATGCTCAACACCACCTTGAGAAAGGAACGGTAATGTCAGGAGTTGTCATGTCTCTCAAGGCCAAATTTGAGATAACAAAATCTTGAATGTTATATTTTTTTGGTTTATGAAGTGGTTGAAGACACCCATCTATTGGGTGTACTTTAACATGTTTTTGAAAAAGCTGAGTATTTTGACTTTTAGGTGATAAATTTGAGTAACTATAATCTGTAATCTCAATCAACCAAGAAAGTGAGGCTAACATTGTAAAAACAGGCATTCCAAAATGAGTGCATAGCTCTTACAAATAATTTTAAGTATAACAGTCTTAGGAAAATTGACTAAAATATACATTTTTTTATCAAATGACAACAATATCCTAACTATATATCATTATATATAAAAATATATCTAAACAGATTTATATAAAACAACTCGTGTGTATAGTACAATAAATGTTATGACTATCATAAATAATTAGAGGTAGAAATTGCATTATGGAAATGACAATGTATTTAATACACATCAATGTGCAAAATATTTTAGACAGAGGTAGACACGTGTAAAATAGGGCAATTATACATTCAACTTTGCATCAATATACATTATCCCAATCAGACATATAGATTAATTCCGGAATCCTTTTCAGTTAACCACGCCCCGCTCGTCTCCAGTCCTATGACGTGATCGTTCACATATATAGTTCCTGATTTCCCACTACATACTTGTTCAGTTGTGTGTGTGTGTGTGTGTGTGCATGCGCGTGTGTGTCCTACTTGCCCAGTTTTGACAGAATATGGTCGGTAGTTGAGGTAAAGAATGTTTCTTATCTAAATGATTAGTTTTGCCACAAAGACAGCAAGCTACATATGGAGATGCTTCAATGCCCATCATCTCTTTTTGAAGTAATTGGTGCCACCAGGAGCAGATGTGCCTCAGTATTATGAAAAGCTTTTTTTATGTTATTTGACATTTTAAAAGCTATATTCTATAGGACTTTGACATGTTTGAAGATTGCCTGTCTATTCAGAATATTTTTCTGACCTTTAAAATATATGTACATGACTACAAATTTGATTATTATAGGTGACTAACTACTAAGCTATATTTCTTTACTATCCTAAATAGTTTGTAATATTTATTTTCAAGAACTAGAAATTTATATTACATTGTTAAATAAGCACAATACCTTAAACAAGAGTAAAAACATATGTACAGTATATTCTAACAAAATAACCTTAAATTTGAATCAATATACAAAATCCATACAATGTAAGATATTTGAGACTAGATGTTATTCAAAAATATATTCAACAATCCACCCTTTTGTCACAATATTTCCATACTATATCCCTTTTTCTTTCCTTCAGAAACAGATTGCTGCTTGCTTAGTTTTCTCTGACATGACAATTTGTAATCAACCCCTCTAAATATGGCATTCAAAAAGCACTGAGTGATAATAAGCCATCCACTCCACCTCTTGGGAATGTGGTATTATGTTCTCTAGACTGCTTCCTGTTGTCTGGCTGTGATGGCATCTTTAGTGGATGCTGAGAAAACTGAGATAATGGTCAAGTCCTGAAAAAGCTAGCATTTGTTGTCCAGTCTCTGTGCAATAGTAATGCACAAGGCTTATTTGAAGTCCTGGCTGAAATAGTATTTGAGACTTGACCATCTTAGTCAGCAGCCTTGAAGCTGTTCTGAATGTAGAACTCCAAGGAAACTGCAGCAGAGGCACTCTGAGAAGCTAGATCAGCTGGGCCACCCATTTTCATCAGTGTTTGGGCTCCTTGATCTGAAAACACACAGACTTTCAAAGGTAACATACCTATCTGCATTAACACAAGTAAGGACTGCATTGTACATAAGCCAACCAAAGATGATTTTTTTTTTTGTTTTATGTTCAGGTCACCTGTTTTGCAGTTTTTCTAGGTTTATTTCTTTAAGTCTGTAGCCAGGATTTTCAGAGGCCCCTCCCTGATCAAACCTGATTCTCTTTAACCTTGAACAAATCCACAACCTTTATTTTCTGTGTAACCAAAAGCATAACCTCCTTCCTAAAGTAATTCATTTTCTGACTTTATTTTTAAAGTTAAGAGATTCCTAAAGTATCTAGGTTGGTTTAATTCAGCAGTCCCTTCCACAGTCTAATGTCTCTCAGCAGCTATTATTTTCTGTTCATTAGCATTTTAAAAAATCAAAGTTAACAAAGCACCATGTAAGGTTCAAACTCTGTGTAGTCATACTTTTCATCTTTACTTGGCTTGTTTTTATATTACTTTACTCTGGTTTTAAAGACTATTATTATTATTAATTATGTACATGATGTTCTGCCTATATGCCAGAAGAAGGCACCAGATCACACAATAGATGGTTGTGAGGCACCATGTGGTTCCTGGGAACTGAATTCAGGACTTCTGGAAGAGCAGCCTCTTAACCTCTGAGATATATCTCCAGCCCCATGACTTTATTATTTTTAATGACTGTCTATACTTGTTTTCCTTTCTTTCTTCAGCATCTAAGCACATTTTAAAACATACTGTGCCTTTTTAGAGGTTTGTGTGTGTGTGTATGTGTGTATGTGTGTGTGTGTGTCTGGATGTGGCTTTACTAAGTGCCTGAAGCATTTTCTGCTGCACAAGACCAATCTTAAATTGCTATGTCATCTGTTATGCAGCTCAGTTTAACATATGGCACTGGTGGCTGGCTCCAGCCCACAGGCAGCAGCTGGTCTCTGTATACCACTAAGCCTTCTGGAGAGACCATGGTGACCAGGAAGACAATTTGACTCCATGTTCCAAACTTTTTTTAAAAAGCTTTTTCAGGCCTTATGTAGATACACATGAATAAACATTGAGTGCCATGTGTAATCAGATTTTTTTTGGATGGGAGAACTTCCAGCTCACAAAAAAAATGACACAAAGACTATTAATTACGAAAGCTCAGCCTATAGCTTAGGCTAGTTTCTAACTAGCTCTTATATACATGTTGCCATGTGGCTTGTGGCTTTTACCTCTTCTCCAACATGTCCTGCTTCCTCTGCATCCAGCTGGTGACCCTGAGACCTCTCTGTCCCCCAAATCTGGTCTACTGCCTTCCTGCCTAACTATTGGCCATCTAACTCTTTATTAAACCAACCACAATGACATATCTTTACACAGCATAAAGGAACATTGCACAATATTTGGGTACCCTGGACACTCTGGCTGCAGCTGTCCTGGGTGCTCTATGCAGGAACACCCTGAGCTGTTGTCTCTCTACATGTTAGAATTTGTTGAACAACAATTAACAACAGCTTTAATGGCAGCAATTTTTAATAAAAATCCACCTACCTTGGTAGCCTGGCCAGGTGTAAGTTTATAGCTCTCATATCACACAGCACATAATAAATATATCTCTATACATACATACATGTGGGTCACAGAATGAATACACGTTAAAGAGGCTACTTCAGAGTTCACGAGGTTTCAGAAGTGCACTGAGTCTGTATTGATTAGAGAGTGAGCCAGACCACTGCTGGCAGAGAGCTGCCGCTGGAGCCACTGAAAGAGCAAAGCTTCAGAGTTCAATTGTAAGGTAAAAGGCCAAACTAGATCCAGAGTAGGAAATTATCAGGCACAGAAAACAGCCAGTCAAGTCCAGTCCAAACAGGTTAACATACAGTTGAGCAGGCTACATTGAGAGCAGGGATATGGTCACACTGGTAGTGTTCTGTCCTTGTGAAGGTGACAGGTTTATGGGGCCACCACACCATAAGGTACCCAGCACTTTATTGGGTTCATATAAGAGAATCACATTCTTTTCTCAATCTGATATGTCCACTTAATTCTTGGACCTGGTTTCCCTGATAGGATTTTAGTATGCCCATGTGCCCCCACAATTTAAACTTACCTCCAATAAATTACATGGTGGCACCCTTCCTACTTCTGAGAATAAGTCATTGATCATTCTGTATGAGATGGGTGGTGACCAACACATGGTGTGATTTCTCAGTCTATCCAGCAGCCGAAGTTATCAGTCTCCTCAAAATGGAATAACTGCTTATAAAATGAAGTCTCTTGGAAAAAGGCACAGCCTGGAAAACACACTGTTTTGTATAATATGGAGCAAGATATAAGATGAGTTCTTAAATTGTGCAAACTACTGCAACTCTGTGTTATATAAAACCTGAAGTAAGTTATGGACACCAGTTAGAATTTATAGAGAATTAGAGACTTGTCTGGTATTAAAAACCTGAACATTCGTAAGTAAAGAAATGGTTTTCCTTTGCCCCTTCTCTGGGGGCTAAGATTCTGAAGCTTTGTTATATCCATTACTGAACAAAGGTGTTAGATACAGGTAAGAGCTGCCCCAGATGAAAATATGGACTGAGCTGGACAGTTTCTGCCCAGAACATCTGCTTGTGCCCCATAGTAACAGACTTGGGAACCAGCAGGTTACAACTTAGAGCATTGCTCAGGGCTTGCTACTGACTCTGTGGTAGCTGTGTCCAGAATACACTCAGATTTGGGGTCTTCCAGAGAGTCCCTATAGTAAGAATTTCTGGCCTGGCCTAGCCCCAAGATCTGAACCAGCAGCCCCCCAAACAAACCTCTCATTTTTTAAAAAAAAATAAAAAGGAAACCTCTTTTCCAAAGTTACATATCCTTTTACTTCAATTTGGAAGCCAAGGCATTTACAAAATATATAGGGTGGATTAATCCAGCAGCATTTATAATCAAAATGTCTCTTAGCAGCTCTTGTTCCTTCCTCAGCAACCAAACAATTCAAAGACAACATAACATACAGTATCCAGACTCTCTGTTTATTTTCCATCTTTATATGGCTTATATATTTTTTAAACTTTATTTTTTAAGGACTTCTATCCTTTTTCTTTTTTCTTTTCTATTCCAAGCCTATATATAAACACACTGTATACCATTTAGAGAGTTTTTTGTTGTTGTTTTGATTTTTTCTAGTCTGAATCTGTCTTTACTGTATATCTCCATTCCTTTTCTGTTTCTGATCACACCTAATCTGCTAAGGTGTGGCTAAGAGTAAACACTTAACTATGGTGGCTGACTCCACCTAGCTCTTTGGAGTGTGAGAGCTTACCTTAATGGCAGAGTTACTTAAAGAAACCACATTGACCATCTCAATTCTGGGTAATTTTAGAGTCCACCTGCCAGCAGGTAGAGCACACAGCCCTCTGCTTATAAACACCATGTAAGTGTTTGGCAGCAGGGCCTTTTAAAAGAATCATACATTTTTTGTCACTAACGCTGAGTCAGAAAGCATCTCTGTTTTTGCTTTCTCCTGCCTTATATATCTTCACTTGTGGATATATATTACATATTTAATAAAACCTGAATATTGGTGAGAGAGTACCCAGTCAAATCCTAGGCAGACAGCTCAGGAAACTCCTAAACCTTGACTACAAAGATAAACAGCTGAGTCAGTCACACTCACCTTTAATCCTAGCACTGGGAAAGAGGGAAGTGGTAGCCTACACCCTTCAACCCACAACTCTAGAGAAAGAACTTCTTCTGTTTCTTTGTGTTCAAGTCTACAAGCCTTTAATCCTAACTTGGATGTGATAGGGTATATAAGGGCTTGTAGAAACCAGGCAGACACAGAAGTGATTGGGAGAAGTGGCTGGCAGAAGCAGCCAGGAGAAGGCTGAGGAAGTTGCAAGACATCTGGGTGAGAATTAACTGTGGTGCTTCCTCTCTCTGATATTTCAGCCTTCCCCTGATATTTGGCTCTGAGTCTCATTTGTGATACTACATTCCCTGCCTAGCTGTCCTGGTTCAACTCTGTATCAGAATCTGAGTTAGGATTAAAGGTGTGAGCTACTACTGTTTGTCTGTTAGACCTTGAACTCACAGAAATCCAGAAAGGTCTCTGTCTCTTGAGTGATGGGATTAAAGCATGGGTCATCACTCTCTGACCCTCCTGGCTTGACTGTGGGTGATTCTGTTCTCTTATACTCCAGGCTGATTTTATTAAATATTCAATATAGCAACACAAGTCCCCACGGCCAGGAGGTATAGGCATGTATTAAGTAGAATATTGAATGTTTATCAACTGAAGTCTTTGTAAGTATATATTATACAAAAAGCAGTGGGGAAGTGCTGCAACATTAGTAATTTTAATATTTCTGCTCCCAGTCCTTATCAGAGTTCTTACCATATCAGCAGCACTCTTCAGGTTAGAAGGCTTTTCTAGGTCTGGCAAAAGATTTAAAAGTAACTATAAAATGTTCCTCATCTCACAGTCTTTGATTCCATTCCAAGCTTTGATGTTACAGTGACCTTGCCCTGCTGAACATAGGCTCTATTATTTGCTCAAAAGAGCCAAAAATGTTTATTTTTCTCCTTCAGAAAAAACCAAAACAAGAACCACTAAAAAACAAAACAAAAACCCTTTTCACACCATCTATTTTATTTTTAATTGTTTTAGGGGGTTAAAAGAGCTGACAAAGAAACATGGTAATAGACATGTTATTTTAAAACAAATTTTTAATAGAAATAGCTTTTTTTTTCCAATCTAGAAAACACCAATTGTTTTTTCAGCAACTAGGCACAAATCAGGATAAATTATTTCCTGCATTAAAAGAAACAAAAGCTTATTCAGATCCACATTGCTGTAGCTTTTCAGTTAGATTGGCATTTTCTGGAGGAGGTTAAAGTCTTGGCTGTTCCTTTATCCCCTGAGACCATTATCTCACAATATCAAAGACACTTGGCTCACAAGAAACCACCCGCTGGGTGTCTGTCACCCTGTTGCAGGAGACAGCTGTAGTTCATACTATAGGAGGAGTCCAGGCTGTGTTTACTCTGCAAAATACACTCAGTGTCACATCTCTTAGGTCTTCTTCCCATAACACACAGTCTTTTATTGAAGAAGAGGAGAAGCCAGACAGTGGTGACACACAGCTTTAATCCCAGTGCTGAGGGAGAAAGAGACAAGCAGATCTCTGTGAGTTCAAGGAAAGACTGATTCACTGAGACTTCAAGGACAACCAAGTCTATGCAGAAACACACTGTTTGGAAAAAAACAAAAACAAAAAACAGAAGATGAGAAGGAGGAGGAAGAGGAGAGGAGGAGAGGAAGAAGAGAGGCAGACCTATATGGGATCGGATGTATGTTATATAGAAGGGATGATCCCTACTCCTGATTATTTCTTGTAACCGAATAAATAATGAAGTTAATTCTGAGTCATCATTAATAAAATCAGCAGTTTCAATGTGTAAAACAACTCTTTCTGCATATTGAAAGTCAGTGACTGTGTTGAGAGCTTCGGTAAAATCCATTAATACCATCACAATAGCATATCATTCTGACTTTTGAACAGAATTATAAGGGCTTTTAGCCACTTATATTTTCTGATTTGTAACCTGCTTTTCCTTACTTATTTGCATCAGTATAAAATGTGGGGGCTCTGGTAATTGGTTTATCTCATACAACATGAAGAAGAATCTACTTAGTTATTTTTAAAAATTCAATTCTTTTGCTTCAAGGGTATTTGTTGTTAATATCTCCTAAAATTACTGCAGGTTCTTTGCCAAAGTTCACTTTCTACCCATAATTGGTCAATTTCTTCATTAGTTAATGAAGTTAACATTAGTTAACTTCATTAGTTAACAACAATTTGTTAATAACTAATTTCATTAGTTAACAACAATTTCTACTGTGTCCATTCCTGCTAATTGACAAAGTCTTAATTTCCCTTTAAGATCAATTCAGAAATCTTTTCCACTTATGTCTTTAATTTCTTACTTGGTTTATGTGGTAGAAATATCCATTCCAATATAACATTTTCCCTTTGCATTAAAATTCCTATAGGGGAATGCTTAGAGGGCAAGATAACTAGATTGCAATTAAGGTCTGGATCCACACAATCCATATGTGCATCATGTAATTTCTTTTCTACCAAAGCCAATTCTCTCTCAGCTTCAGGTAATAATTCTCATGGACTATTTAAGTCCTTGTCATCATTTAAAGTTTTAAACAAATTATCCAGTTCATTGTAAATTGGCAAGGTCTCCTAGTAATCTCTGAAAAGCATTTAAGGTTTTTAATCTATCTCTCCTGATTTTTACCTTTTGGGGTCTATTTTTTGAAGGTCTATTTTATAACCTAAATAATTAATGGAATCTATCTCCCCTTTGTATTTTTTCAGGAGCTATTTGTAATCCTCAAGCAGGCAAATTTATTTTTCACTTCCTCATACATTTTTTCTGGGGTATCAGTGTTTGAATCTGCCAATAGGATGTCATCCATATAATGATATATTATAAATTTTGGGAATTTGTTGCAAATTTTTTCTATTGGCTTTTGTACAAAATGCTGACATAGCAAAGCATTTTGTACATTCAGCATTCCTTGAGGGAGGACGCCCCACTGATACCACTTTACAGGCTGTGAATTATTATAAGTGGATACTGTAAAGGCCAATTTTTCTTTATCTTGTTATTTTAAAGGTATTGTAACAACAAAAACAAAACCCAGTATTTTAAATCGATAACTATAATGGGCTATTCTTTTGATAAAAGAAAAGGCAAAGGAATTCCAGATTGTAGAGAGCCTATTGGCTGAATCACCTTGTTTATTGCCCTTAAATCTGTCACCATCCTCCACTGTCCAGATTTCTTTTTTATGACAAATACTGGAGAGTTCCAAGGGCTTGTCGATTCTTCTATATGCTGAGCATTTAACTGCTCCTGCACCAGCTGCTCTAAGGCCTGCAGTTTCTCTTTTGTTAATGACCATTGGTTAATCCATATAGGCTTATCTGTTAGCCATTTTAAAGGTAGTGCTGTGAGTGTCTTTGAAAGATTAACAGCTATCGTGCCTTGTTTCTGTACAGCTTCGATAGTTTGTGATTGTTTCTCAGAATACCTTCTAATATTTCTCCCTGAAATATGTGTTAGTTTATGATTTATTTCTGTGTTTGGAGGAATGTTAATCTGTGTTTTCCATTGTTGTAATAAATCTTGTCCCCATAAATTTATGGCAATGTTAGCCACATATGGCTTTCCTATTCCTCTTTGTCCTTCTGGTCCTATATACTCAAGCCATTTTGTATTTTGTTTTACTTGGGATAAAGACCCAATACCCAAAAATTGAATATTTACCTCCTGAAGGGGTCAACCTGGATGCCATGACTCTGGTGAAATTGTTGACACATCCACCCCTGTGTCCAATAAACCTTCAATAATAACATCATCTATTTGTACTTTTAATTTTGGCCTTTGTTTATTAATAGATGTTTGCCACAATATTTTTTTTACAATTTTCCTGAGTTTTTTTCTTTTTCTTTAGATTCTCTATCATTTAATGTAGTATGTTTTTTAATTTCTTTAATTGTTCTGGGGAGGTGTATCCTCTACAAAAGCAGGGTAAGATTGCACTGGATTGGATATGAGGGCTTTTGAAAGCCCCCTTTGAGAATTTCCCTTTGAGAAGGCAGAAGGTTACCTTGTCTGTCCCTTGTTGACTAACATTCATTAGTCCAGTGTCTACCTTTTCCACACCTCCTGCATAATCCAGGAGGGAGGGGTGTTCTCTTGTGATTATTCCTTATAAAGGCACTGTTTCTGGGAACACCTTGATTACAATTTCTTTGTATATGACCTTGCCTTCCACAATTATAGCAGTTAACATTTTGCCATTTTCTTATATCTCTAGAAATGACCTCTCCTACCCAATTATCATCATCTTCATAAGAATCTATATTAATTGTTTCATAAATCCAATCCTCTAAAGATGCTGACCTTGCTTTTAACAGTTTTATTATTTTTTTGCATTGTGTATTAGCATTCTCAAATGGCAAGGATTTAATTATTATTTGCTTTGCTTCTGAATCCAGTACTAGCCTATTTACTGCTGCAGATAATCTCTGCAAAAAGTCTGTTAAAGTTTCCTTTGGGCTTTGAACTATTTTTGTGAATGATTCAGTTTTCTTTCCTACTTCTTATATCCAATCCCAAGCATTTTGTGCTGCCATGCAGCATAAATCAAGAGTGTGTCCATTGCATAGGGATTGCCTTTCAATATCAGAATATTCTTCTTCCCCAAGAAGTTGGGTCTTGGGAGACCTCTATGCCCCGTCTCTGCTTCTTTGTTCTATTATTTTAGCCTCCTCCATCCACCATGTTTTCCATTATAAAAGTGGCCCTGGTTCCAAAACAGCAGTAACCATATATAACCAGTCCTTAGGGATGACCTGATTGCAAGAAGACCAGGAATTCAACATTTGTTTTACAAATGGTGAATGCATCCTATATGTTACAACCACATCTTGAACCCTTTTTAGTTCTAGCATATCTACTGTAGCCTAATTAACTTCTCTTATATCTCTATCCTCTTTTGATTTTTTAATGGTTACTGGGTATATTAGTGTTGGCTGTCTGATAAGCTTAGGCTGTTTTTCTGTAGCTTTAGATGATAGTGCTGAGGTCTGCTCTTTATACTCCTCTGTGTTTGAATATCTTTGAGCGCCTTTTTAATAGACCTTTTAAAGTCTTTCTTTTTAGCATTCACATTAATTGGTTTCTTCAATGATAAAACAGAAGTCAAACAACAAAAAATATTCATAATAAACATTATGAGGTTAATTGCATATGCTTCATTTATCTTTTCCTTTACTGGTTCTAATATAACATTGTCTAGAGAAAGATCACAGAAAGACCAAGTACCTTTCATTGCCTTAAACAAATTCCCCCCTTTTTAAAAAATACTGTTGTACTCACCAATTTAGTTGTCAGAGTAAATTCAAATGGTTGTGAAGTAGGGCAGCTACCTAGTGTGATAGCAGCCCAAGGAGGGGTTCAGAAAGAGAAAGAACCTGCAACCCACCAGGAGAAAGAGGTCACTGTCTGAAAAAATTTACCCAGACTAAAGTAAAACAGAAACATGTGTGGCCAGGTCTGCCTATAGCTGGAGGCTAACTTAACAGCCTAACTAGCCAATAATTACTTCTCTGGTCACATGTTGTTCTGGCCAGTAAGTGGCTTTTTTTGTGGGGGAGAATTCATGCCCCAAAGTTGAGAGCCAAATGTAGTAGCACAAATTTGGGTTGTAATAAATGAGACTCAGAACTAAGTATCAGGGGAAGCATGAAATATCAGAGAGAGAAAGCACCATAGTCAATTCTCACCAAACTGTCTTGTAACTTTCTCAACCTCACACTTGATCTCTTCTGCCAGTCGCTTCTATCTCTGTCTGGTTTCTACAAGCCCTTACATACCCTATCCCATCCATATTAGGATTAAAGGCATGTAGCCTTGAACTCACAGAAACAGAAGTTCTGTCTCTGGAGTTATGGGATAAAGGGTATAGGTCACCATTCCCCGCTTTCCCTGTGCTGGGATTAAAGGTGAGTGTGACTGACTCAGCTGTTCATCCTTGTATTCAAGGATCAAGGATTTCCTGAGCTGTCTGCCTAGGATTTGGCTATGTTCTCTCTCTGATATCCCAGGATTTATCAAATATTTAATATATATCTGCAATATGTCATATGATAAACTTTATACTAAGTATATTTTACCATAGTACTTTTGCTTATTTCCCATTTTTTTCATGTTTATGGGTGTTCTGCCTGTGTTCACATGCAGTGACTGATGAGGCAGAAAAGGGTATCAGATCCCCTGGGTCTAGAGTTACAGACATGAGCTGCCATGTGGTTGCTGGGACTTAACCCATTACCACAGTATTTTTTAAAAAATAATTCTTTATTGATTCTTTGGAAATTTCACATCATGCACCCCAATTCCACTCACCTTCCAGTTCCTTCTTATCTGTCTCTCACCCTTGCAGTGTCCTCCTCAAAAGAACCTCCCAAATTAATTAAAAACAAAATACACAAACAAAAACAAAACCCACCTCACTCCTCCATCTTTCCTATCTCTCCAAAACTTCTTCATTTCTCCTAGTGGCATTGAGAGCTGTGGTGTTACTCAGTATACACTCTTGTCTACTCAGCCCCACTCACAAATGTTCATAGCAATGAGTCCTTGGTCTGTCTCAAAACCTCTGGTTTCTGGAGCACCATCATCACAAGACCTCACCAAAACTTCTTTTGGATATCCTGCTATTGCCTCAAGTCATAGGGCCATTATTCCATAGGACCAGCCCCTCCATCTGGTCCAGCAGGTTGTCATAGGGTAGATACTAGGGTGGACCAACTCAAGGCCCAGGATGTGGGTCTGGGTGGTAGCTGGGCTTGTCAGCCAGCCCACTGGAACAGCTCCCCCATAGGTGAGGGACAGGGCCAACTCTTCCAAGTTCATGTCTGATGTGCAATGTCTTTCTATATGCTGTTAATAAAGAAACTGTCTTGGCATCTTAGAAGTAGGCAAGGAAATTGGAGCATAGATGGGGAAGGAGTGCTTCCAGGTTAATATGGTTTGGTCAACCAAAACCCCCGATCTTTGAAGGGAACAGATGTCACATCAGCTTCAAGGTGATCCAGCCTCAGGATCCTCATAATACTGTCAGCACCCCTCAATCAGCAGGAGGCACTAATAGAAAGCTATACCCAAATTCCCAAAATATTGTTTATAAATGTTTGTTTTCATTATAAATGGTTAATGGTCATAGTCAATTTTCTAGAAAAAGGGTGTATGATACAGAATGATTAAAAATATAGATTTTTAAATTTACTTTAATCCAAAGATTAGCTGTTAATTTCAAAAAATTTTACATTAGTATAGATTTTGGTTTATTGATACAAATTTAAGGTCAATTTTGTTATACTGTATATATATTTCTACTCTTGTTCAAGACATATTTAAATAATTTCTTTTAAATTATATAATTAAAAATACAGATTAATAGTCATCTGTAATAACCAAATTTATGGTCAAGTTAGTTAAATTTTTTAGGAATACAAAGACATATCTTAATTAGACAGTCTTTAAATGCTTCAAAGATCTATAAAATATGATATTTAAAATATTTTAAGAACTTAGATCTTCCTGGACAGTGAGACAGGTCTGCTCCTGGCAACACCAATCTACTTCAAGAGAATGATGGGCATGGAAAAAGCTTCATATAGAATTTACTTTCTTTGTGGCAATAATTAGGTTAGCCACAGGACAAGAAACTGTTCTTGTATTGACTGCTTGACAGTATGCTGTATAAACTGGACATGCAGGTTCCATAGGAAAGTGACCATTGAACTTTGGCAAAATAAGTTCCTGGTTTGCAAATGCCAGACATTCTTCAAAATACAAAAAAAAAAAAAAAAAAAAAAAAATGACCGACAAACTATGCCAAAATGGGCAGAGCAGTCCTTCAAATTTCCTGCTTCACTGAAAGATATGCCAGAGACTCTGGGCCTATAGGCTAAAGATAGATGCCCCACATTATGAAAAAACTTTGGTGACTGTCCAGGCAGACAGGTGTCACCTCTGTCATTTCTACATTTTGGAAGTTGCTTGTACTTTCTGTTTACTTGGGTAATATTATATCCTTTTGTGGTCTTTGATATAGTTAAAGATTAGGTAGTCATAAATATAGTTTTATTTAGTTATTATAAAAGATATATTAGATATAAAACTTTAGACTCATAAAGATAAAATAGATGATAAAATATTTTTAATTTTGCTAAATACAAATAGACTAGATACAACTATGATTCTTGCTTAATAGCTGTTTTGTTATATATAATTTTGCTATGTTAAAATTAAAACCTCTCTTCCTGATTAGACAAAAAAGGGAAAAGTGATGTGGGATATCTTTCTGTAAGCTGTTAATAAGGGAACTGTCTTGGCCTATGGCAGACATTTTAGAAGCAGGCAGGGAAATTGAAGCATAGATAGGGGAAGGAGGGTCGAATCAAAAGAGACATCAGCCAGCTGCCCAAGAATCAACATGTGAAAGTAACACAGGTGAGCCACAGGCCATGTGGCAGGGCAGAATAATTGAAATAGGTTGAATTAAGATGAAAGACCTAGCTAGCAATATGCCTGAGCCATAGGCCAAACAGCATGAAATTAATATAAACCTTTGTGGGATTATTTGGGTCTAGTCAGTCTGGAACTAAAGGTCTGTGGGTCTGGACCACCAACTGGATGGGCCAGAAACTTCTTATTACACATGTCATCAAGGCTAGCTATCCCATACATGATGAGGGGTAAGGGCATCTCTCCCAAATGCTGGGATGAGGTAGGGGAGGCAGCTCTCCCATGAAGGATGGAACTAGCTCTCCTGCTGCAGTGCTCAGCAAGGAGCAGGGCCAGTTTTCTCAGAGTCAGTGAGGTATGGTTCCTATGGCTCTCGAGGTAACAACAGCAATGAACATCAACACAGATCCCAGCTGCCACAGAACCACATATGCAGACATGGCAATCTGCAGCAGCTCAGGCTTAGGCAATACCATGGACCCATGTGGCAGTGCAGGCCACTCATCTATTTGGCCCTGACTGCAGCATGATAGGTGGTAGAAAGTTTTCTGTATGATGTAAATAAAGTAGCTGTTTTGGCCCATGCACGGCACTGTAGAAGTGGGTGGAGAATCAGAGAGCAGGCAGGTAGGAGAAGGGTGGAGTTAGTCACTCTCCATCCGACCCCCAAGAGGAACAGACATGTATAGGTACCGACCGGCCACAGGCTGGGAGCCACGTGGTGGGCAGATTAATAGAAATGGGTTGAATTGGGATGAAAGAGTTAGCTAATAATGTGCTTAAGATATGGACCAAACAGTTTAAAGTAATATAAACGTCTGATTCATTTCTTTGGGATCTGAAAGCCACCACGCTCGCTTCAGGTTCCAAATCCCTGGCGAGGACCGGGTTCCAGGCCGCCACGGACTGCGGGCAGGTTACAAACCTCCTGGACCCAAAACAGGCCGGGAAAACCGTTCTACAACAATGATCCTCTGACACCCACCTGGCCTCAGGTGATGGTCTAGACCCTGGGTCTTTGCATGGCCTTCAGTGGTAACAGGAGCCACAGACATCAACATAGACCCTGGCAGTAGTAGGTCCATGGACCCAGACGTGACCCATAGTAGCAGCTCAGGCCTAGATGTCATCATTGCCCTGCGTGGCAGCACAGGGCATTTATATCAGCATGATCCCATTGGTGGCATGACCCTTAGAAACCAATATGGCCACAGGTGGCAGCTCAATTACCATAGTACAGTCCTTTCTTTCTTCCTTTCTTTTCTTTCTTCTTTTCCTCCTTCCTTCTTTTCTTTCTTCCTTGCATTTCTTTAGTTTCTTTTAAGACAGGGTTTCTATGTGTAACCCTTGCTGTCCTGGAACTGACATTGTAGACCAAGTTGGTCTCAAACTCACAGAGATCTGCCCTCCTCTGGCTCCCAAGGGCTAAGATTAAAGACACAAAGCTGGCTTATGTTTATCATTTTCATTGGCCCCAACTTCTTTGATAAAGGAACACTTCTGGATGCTATTTGTGTGACAAAATGGTAACTGATCACTCTACCTAGTGAGGACCCCGCAGATGTCTAACAACTGACTATCCAACAAGAACAAGAAGCATTGCTATGCATATATCTGTATGTAAGTGTATGATAAAGGTACCAGTAACAAAGTGTATCACAGAATTCAAAAATTATAAGGTGCACAATACTTTTTAAATTCTATGGAGCTGGAGAGATGGCTGAGAGGTTAAGAGCATTGACTGTTCTTTCAGAGGTCCTGAGTTCAGTTTCCAGCAACCACATGGTGGCTCACAACCATCTATGATGACATCTGGTACCCCCTTCTGTCCACAAAGCTGGATATCTCAGCTGACCTTCAGTATATGCTGGAACCCCAAAGGTGTAGGTGCTAGTGCCACTGCTAACAAGACAAGAGCAGGCCTAGGGTGAAGCACTGGTCTCCATCTCCTGCCATAGGCTTCCAGGGGAAGGTGTGGCCCAGATGGAAGGTGAGCTTTCCCTCCTCAAAGATAGATCTGCATTAGAAGTGAATCTGCCTACTTCAAATTAAGCAAAAGCCTCCCTCTGGTAAGCCCTCCATTTTGGATTTTAGTTAATTTCAGATGTAGCCAAGTTGACAACCAAAAACGACTATCCCATCTCAGTTCTGACGTGAATTAGGTTAATATTTTCCTAAACTGAGAGAGACAGACATGGGACAGTGAAAACATGCCTAGATATTGCTTTTCCTCAAAAATGTAAGCAAGCTTTCAATGTATAACCAATTGCTTTTCAATAATAGAAGAATAGTTTCCATTTCTTGAATCATCCACGATATAATAGTTACAGGCCCAACACAAATTTAACCTGCATTATGAATCCTTCTATTACCCTGTTGTTATATTTAGATAATTAACAAACTATTTTAAGCCCTGAATTTATATCATTTGCCAATTTTCATGCAAAATACTCCCACCATAGCTGATTCTAATGCATCATTGTGAATCCACTGAAGTCAGGGTTAGCAAGGAATATGTAGTTATACATGTTGTAGTTTGCTTTCTATTGCTGTGATAAAATATCATAACTAAAAGCAATTTGGGAAGGAAAGGGTTTATTTCAACTTACAGTTTATAGTCTATCATGAGAGAAATCAGGGCAGGAATTCAAGGGAGACACCTGGAAGCAGGAACCAAACAGAGATCAGGGGGAACTCCATTACGGGCTTGCTCTGTTTGCTTTCTCGTACACCCCAGGACCATCTACTCAGAGATGACAGTGCTCATAGTGGGTTTGCCCTTCCACATTAATCATCAGTCAGGAAAATGCCCATAGACCTATTGATGGGAAGTTCCCTCAGTGAGACACCCTCTTCCCAAATGACCCAAGCTGACAAGAAACAACTAATCTTTTTATTAATCTGCCTTTTATTTCTGTGAAGAGACACCATGATCACGGTAACTGTTGGAGCCTGCTTACAACTCAGAGGAAGTGCCATGGAAGCACACAGGCAGCCATGGGGCCTGGAGAAGGAGCAAGAAGAGCGACACTGGGCCTGGCTTGGGCCCTTGAAACCTCAAAGCCTTCCTCCAGAGACATACTTCCTCCAACAAGACCGTGTCTCCCAATCCCTGAAAAGCAGCTCCATTCCTTAATGACAAAGCATTCAAATATATGGCCTATAGGGGCCATTCTTATTCAAACTGCCGCACAGCACATCTTTGTATACTTTCTAAGTGATGTGAACAATCTTCAGAATACTGTGACACAGAGCTGGTGCTAGCACAATCTGCTTTCTCTTTAGATTACATAAATCCTTTGTGTTTCACAGAGTGATGAGTTTTGAGTATAGATTTTAATATTTGTGCCACCATAGCCATCTCAGAAGAAACACCTTCCTAGAGCAATTAAAGAACCTAGTGCTTATCATAAAAAAATCATACAAACTAAAGAAAAAAAAGGAGAAACTATAAATCAAAACTGACAAAGCTTAGAAAGGAAACCTCTTCAAAATTAGGGTTGGGGAAGGGTTTTGCTTTGGTTTCTGCATGTGAAGAAAATCTATGGATATTATCAAAATTAATAAAGACTCAATCTGAACAGGAGAAACTTCTTAATAAGGAGAAATGATGGTTCATTCATCCATATGATGATTCTTTAAGTTGTAAGAAAAACTTACTAAACAAAGGTCAGGGCAGCATTCTGTTTTTGTCTTTACAAAAAAGTAGAAATACCCATCTTCAAGAAGGCAAAATACTCTGGACATTTAGACATCTAAAGCAAAAGGAAAGGCTATACAAAAACAAATTACATTTATAAGATTAATATATATTAAATGTTTCATCATGATTTTAATGGTCATGTAAAATACTAATTGTAAAAAAAAAAAAAAAGCTTCATCTAGATTTTTGTTCATTGTTTTGGGTTTGAGTCTTTATCAGTTTTCTACAGTAAACTATGATGATGCCTAACTTGGACCTTTGAAGTCTTCAAAAGGAAGATGGGGCCACAATGATGATTTCACATGGACTATGACAATGCTACTAAGCTGACAAACACCTTCTAAACATCAGTTTTGGACTACAAACTATGCAGAACAGCCTCTAGATGGCTAGCTGAGATGATTCAGCCTTGCAGACTATTTTAGCCAGGACTTGAGACAAGCCCTGAACTTTTCCATTATGCAGAGAGTGTGGGTGGGTTCCAGATACACTGCACGTGTTTGCCTAGGTAAAATGCCACCACAGGCAGAGTGTGCACCCAGGCATGGCTGTGTGGATGTGTGCCCACCCACTCCCTTAAAAAGAAATAACGCGTGGCAGTGGGTCCTTTTTCTTTTTGCCTCCTCTTTTCCTTTCCTCCCCTTCTTTTTTCTTTCCTTCTTTCTTCTTCTCTTTCCCTCCCTCCCTCTCTCTCTCCCCTCCTCTCTCTCTCTCTCTCTCTCTCTCTCTCTTCTTCCCTTCTCCAGATATCCAAACTCCCTAAATAAACTCTGTGTGGCACCTGGCAGGAGTGTGTGAGTGTCTCTCCCATGTGCAAAAAACTAACACAGAGGACATTGCCAAGACCTCTCCCAGGACGTGGCAATTAACCAAAATTTTCCAGGAAATAAATTTAGGAACATAATGATCACATTGCAAAGAGGTGGAGTGGGTGGTTTCTGGTCCTTCAATGGATTATGGATAACTGTCATTGGTTGGGTGATTGGCTACAAGTTGTTATTGGTAATGGTTGAATAAAAAGCTGAACAAAGGAGATTAGAGTCAGGATTCTGTATGAAAAAGAAAAGAGAAAACGGGGAATATACATTGATAGAATAAAAGAGCAGATTATTGAATCCACTCTGAAAAGAAAAAGGGAATATGGATATGATAAAATATAAGGGTAGATTATTGAATCTATTTTTAAAAAGCAACTGCTAGCTTTTACATTGGATTGAATTTTTGTATATTGCATACAAATTGTGTATATTGATATAAAGTTGAGATAAATTCTGTTACTTTACATATGTTTCTATGCTTATTCAAGGTATTGTGCCTATATAGCTCATCTAACAATGTAATACAAATTGCTAGTCCTTAAAATTATTACCAACTCATTAGGATATAAAGGAATGCAAGTTAGTAGTTAGTCATTACACTCAAACTTATAGTCATATTACATATGTTTTTATGGTCAGACAGAAATATATTTTAGATCAACATGTCATCTTTAAATACTTCAGAGATCTACAGAATAAGCCATTTAAGATATTTTAATAACATAAGCTCTTTTTATTTTTATGACGATCCAGGCAGCACCAATCTATTTCAGAGAAAATGATGGGCATCAATGAAACTTCATACGGAGTTTACTTTCTTTGTGGCAAAAGTTAGCCACTGGGCAAGTAAGTGTTCTTGCTTTGACTGCTGACAGTGTGATGTCCAAAATAAACTAGCAGAACACACAAAGGAAAGAATTACCAAACTTTGCCAAGACAAAGTAGGACAGTCTTTAAGAAAATCCTGTCTTGTAGATAATTCTGTCAGATATGCTAGGCCTGTAGACCAAGGATGAATGCCCCAGCATTCATGGGTGACTATCCTGGCAGCCAGCTGTTTCTGTCATTTATCACATTTTTTGGAAGTTGATTGTTTATACTTCCTGTTTACTTAGTTATTTCCTTCTCGGGTCTCTGAGGAAATTGAAGACTAGATATAGTTTTCGTAGTTACAGATTCAGAAAAGAAGCTCACTAAAGAGGTGTAAAGTATATAAGTTTGAGAGATATCAAAGACAGTTTTAGGTTGGTAGTACTGGGCAGATACAAAGTGAAATAGGCACAATCCTTTGGACTCACCAGGATAGGGTAGATAATGAAATATTTTCTCTGAATTTGTCAGTTGTTAATGGACTGGACATTACTGATGTAATTATTGCTTATATATATTATATGTAGTTATTGTACTTACTGTATATAGTTTTACCTCTATTAGTTATAACCTTTTATTATTTTTGACACAAAAAGGGATATATGGTAATATACTGTATATCTAATAATGCTTGCCTTAAAAAAATCAGAAAACAGAGCCACCCACAGATTTAGCTGTGAAGGTCAGGGAGTAGTGAACCACGCCTTTAATCCCAGTACTCAGGAGGCAGAGACCCCCTAGATCTCTGTGAGTTCAAAGCCAAACAGAGCCAGGCAGTGGTGGCACACACCTTCAATCCTAACACTAGGAAAATTGAGGGAGGAAGTAAGATAGCTGGGCAGAGAAAGAGGAGGAAGAAGCTCAGCCCTTCACTTAGGACCCCTGCCCTTTTGGCAGAGGACTTGAAAGAATTCAGTCTGGAGATTAATGGAGATAAGACCTACTCTTTTCTGCCTGAGGAGTTGACTAGGTGGGAACTGGCTGTGGCTTGTTAATCTGTTTCTCTGGTATTTCAGCTTTTCACCAATATCTGGCTCTGGGTTTTTATTAATAATACCAAGCAGAATACATGAAATATTTCTGCATTCTGTGCTCCCTGCATTAGCATTTGTGAGTTACTCCCCCTTTTTCATGTCCATTGCACTCTTGGCTTCTCCCTTCACTTGTTCATGTTCCCATTTTCCATCAAACAGCACACAGCTTTTATGTTGGCATTTTCTATGGTTTTCTCCAAGCCTCCCTCTTTTCTCTTGGCACAAAGGTTTACAGGAATCCATGTCTACCAGAGGATTAAGAAGAAATCTACAGCAAACTCAGCTCTGGGAACTTTTTCCACTCTCCACAATCAGTACCAAACATTTTCATGAATTCAGAATCAGGAGAGGAAAATACTATTATTTCTGTTTTATTTGTTTTTTGTTTGTGTAGTACTGAGTATCAAACTGAGGGTCTCTGCATTTAAGGCAGACACTCTTCCAGGATGCATCTTGGCATGCATTAAATTGAAGTGGTTGCCCAAATTGCTTTTATCAATAAGAAAAAAATAATATAGAATAGTTGGTAGAAAAGTTAGCAAACCCTATAATAAAATGAGGCATTAAAAATGGAACAGATCGTCAAAGCTGATTATAAAATTATCTCATTTAAAAGCCTCAAAAATATAAGGTTGTCAGATATTAAATAATTCATGGACCCTTTTAAAGCAAAATATTATACAGACCATTTCTAAAGAAAAGATGTTTTTCCTGAACAAGTAGTATAGATTTATTATTCTTATTATGCTTTTAATGACTATGAACATAAACAAGATATAAATATAACACTCATGTTATAATAAAAACAAATGTAAAAAATTAATAACATTTTAATGAGCAATATTAATTCTACCTAGTGAATTTTGTTTTCAAAAGCAAGATACCATTGTTAGTTTAAGTAGTGTGTTGAAAAATTAATTGATTAAGCAATGAATTAATAAATTTAATCCTCATTACTGATGGCCCCATACAATATTGCTACACAAACATTCAGAAATAATGTTTCTTCCTCCTAGGTTCTTCCATTTCTGCCACTGTCAATAAACAAACAAAAGAAAAAACCAGAAAAGCGTATTTGTTTTCAGCATTTAATTTATAGTTGCCTGAGGGAATTTTTAGCTTTCTTTTCTAATAACTGGTTTTTATCTCTTATCTACCATTTTCTATTTTACCTTGGGAATTGCCATCTTACATTTCAGAGTAGTGTCTATCCTAAAGAAGTCAACCTCTGCATCTCTTCACCTTTCCCCCAGAAGGTGACTGTTGCCGATGACTCAGGTCATATAAGAGAGTAACCCTGGTTCATGCTTATTAGCATCCTCTGAATTGGCCTCTTCTGTCATTTACTGCTCCCAAAGATCACTTTACCTGCCTTCTTCCATGATCCCATTGTCCGTAAACTCTCTGTCCTTAAACCAATCTCAGCCCTTCCTGGTAGCAGACCAGAAGTCTCTTGTGCTTTCCTTGGCTTTCCTGGAATGGGAAGGGACATGGGCATGAGTGTGTGTGGAAGAGAAGCTGCCCTCCCAGGAGCACCCACATCCCACCTGCTCTGGCTGACAAAGCACTCAGCAGTGCAGCACCATCACCTTCTGCCCCTTGCCTCTAACCTAATCCAGCTATTTTACTGCACTGTCCCACTTTAGTTGATCCCACAAAGCTTCTAGTCCAGCAATCCACCTGTGCTCTTTCCCTAACCTCTTTCCTCCCTGAGTCTGGAGGATCTTTCTCTATCTTAGAGTGAAAAGTCACTCCTACATCATCATCCACTGTTTGGACTCAATCATTCATGGGCCAAAGTAGTAATACATTAGTAAATGTTTAACTTTACAGGGGAAAATTTTTTAATAGTGTTTATCAATTTTTATAGTATGAAGACTTCCAAGGAATTATTTCAGGGTATATGCTTGATGGTACTGAATATAGAGTTTGAAAGGCAGTCTCAGTTTGCTAGATTTAGTCTATCACTAGACATTGAAGCCCCTGATCACTAATAACCACAGCCAAATTTTAGAGTCCTTTCACCCTCAAAATTTTATCTTTATAGTAGATAGTATTGTTTTTCAAGATGTTTCCTTGCTGACAGTAAGAGCCTTTGTTTTAGAACACAAATCTCGAAAATTGTCTTTCTTGTGGTTGTCTTATTGGGACATAAAACCCAGCGGTTTACACACAGTAGGCAAGCCATCAGTCATTGAGCTATATACACAGACAAAACAATAAATAAATAAAAATGAATAAATTGTCTCTTGGCCAGCTCTTTCCCAAGGACTGCACACTTACAGTGAAGTGGTGAGAAACAGCTCATGGGTTCATGAAAACCTGGAAAGAAAAAGAAGCTTCAGTATCTCAAAACCTTACCCATTATTTACTTACAACCTTTTAAAATATAGTGTGAAATGTACCACCAACAGAAACTGTAGTTGGAAACCTGTGAGGCATGTATGAAGTTGGAGGAAGAAGAGAGTACGAGACAGAGAAGAGGAAGGGGTGGAAAGAGGAGAGAGAGGGATCTGGTGACCAGTCTCAGTGGTTTCAACATGATATACTCATTAAATGCAACAAAATGCCTCATCTCATTTAAAGATGTCAGACTTAATCAGAGAGTCTTGAAGAAAAAGGGACCCTAATGTCCTCCTGCCCAGCTCTCTAGTGAGGACTAGAGACAGAAATCATGGCTATAATGCTCACCTAATCCCACTTGTCCTAGTGACTTCAAAGAAATCATGTGCAGTGGGTCTTAATCTTCCCAATGCTGTGACCCTTTATACAGATCCTCATGTTACAGTGACTCCCAGCCATAAATTTATTTCCATTTCTACTTCAGAACTGTAAATTTGCTCCTCTATGAATCATAATGTGAATATCTGTTTTCTGATGGTCTTTGGTGACCCCTGTGAAAGGGCTATTGACCCACAGGTTGAGAACCACCACAGCAGAGGTTTTGGCACATTACAATTGTGATGGGGGAGAATGGGGCAAAGCAGAATGGGTAGTAATAGGAGACACATAGTGACCATACTCGGAGCAGGAGAAGCAGGCTCAGCTCTCAAGCTTGGTTCTGAGCTGGAAGGCTGATGTTGGACAAACTGAAATCAGCAACTTCCAGTTACTGGAATCTGCTACTGCTATTAAGGGAAAGAGTCACGACTGCAGCAAAAATGGCAGCAAGCGCCAATCAAAGGGAAGAAACCTACCCCCCTCCACAACTCCCCCTCAGCATCCTCTGTAGGGACCTACACCCCCCTACAACTCCCCCTCTGGCATTCCCTACTGAGAAAGCCACCCAGGAGCCAGTTGGGAAAAGAAGAAATGTAATAACCCCCAGTCCATGTGCTATGTTAGAACATTCTGCCTCACCCATATCCTACACTTCCCAATGGATGACCAAAACAGAAGTTTCAGCCCCAGAGAGCACACACGCTTTTCTCTTACACAGACATATATATGACAAAATTTGATTTACAAAATTATGTCCATCAAAAGATTGACAATAGCTAATAATAAAGCAATAATTTTGATAAAACACTGACCTAAAAGTTATGTGTATTTACACCCTGCAAGACTACAGGTAACTGAAAACATGGGAAATAAAACTCTGAATGAGAAGAGGCTATGGTACAAAGATCCTTGATGCCGATGCCATAGCAGTGTGTACCTAGGTAAGGTGAGCTGAGAAACAGTTTAGAAAGCACAGTACCGGGGGCTGGAGAGATGGCTCAGTGGTTAAGAGTGGTGACTGCTCTTCCAGAGGACCCGGGTTCAATTCCCAGCACCCACATGGCAGCTAACAACTGTCTGTAGTTCCAGTTCCAGGCAAATATCAAGGCAAATAAATAAATAAATAAAATTTTTTTAAAAAAAAAAAAAAAGAAAGAAAGCGCAGTATCAGTACTTACCCAGTGCAGGTGGGAATTTATGTACATGGACTTCCTCTGAGCAAGAGAGGTGATGAGAGTCCCAGGAAACTTTGACAGAGCTCCACCCAGTCTTCTTGCCTTCCGGATGATCTTTATTTGTTGAGACGTTACTGACATCTGGGACTCACAACCATATATCCAGAGAATCATATTATCATTTCATGGATGAATGTGGAAGCCATCAGGAGAGCAAATGGACTTTAGCTCAGCCAATACCCCTTCTGCTGCTGAGAAGGTCTCTTAGGACTAGGAAGTGTTGTATTAGATTTCTGGCCTGGACTTTCAGTTCTAGCTTAGAGGTTCAGATCCACTCGAAGCCCCCATTGCTGTTTAGGCCCAAATAATCACAGGTGCTTGTGTTAATTTTATGCTGATTGGCCTAGGGCCCAGGCATATAACATGCTAATTCTTTACTCTTAAACTAGCCCATGATTATTATCATGTTAAACCATTTGGCTTGATACCTTTTCTCAGCAGCATTTACACTTCTTTCCTCAGCATCTCCTGATATCTCTGTGGTGTCACTGCTCACTGACAATTCTCTGGCATCTTTATGACATCTCTGCTCTGCTCTGAGATGTTCCCAGAGTTTTCTTAGTCTGGTAGTCCTGCCCACACTTCCTGTCTGCCTTCTGGCCAATCAGCTTTATATTAAAACTGTAGGAGGGACAAATATTTACAAGGTACCAACATAATCTCACTACATTTTCCTTTTCTTTTTTTAAAAAAGAAAAACCTCAAATCTAATATCCTTTTGTTTTCATTATCTATAATGACTTATAACCAACACTGTAAACAAACACAAACATCCATAATTCATTTTTGGGGAATGCCTGTGAAGTTCTCCAGGCTACTTCCTGCTGAATGGGGTCACTGGCAATTCCATGGAAACCCAAAGAAAAATTTAGAATTATGTACAAGTCTTTAGTGGAATAGTCACTAAGGCTGGGTAATCTCAGCCAGTCTCCTAGAAGCTGCTTTGGATAAAGAGCTCTGAAGAAAACTGCAACAGAGGTGCTCTGAAATGCTGAATCATCTGGGCCATCCATTTCCATTGGAAATTTTCAGGGAGTCTTCTTCGATTAAACTTAATTTTCTTTAACCAGGAATAAATACACAGCTTCTCATTTTCCATAGAAATAAAAAGAAAACCTCTTCTGTGCTAGCATATCTTTTGATTTCAATTTTAAAATCAACTCATTGGGGTTGGAGAGATGGCTCAGAGGTTAAGAGCACTGACTGCTCTTCCAGTGGACTGGGTTTCGATTTCCAGCACCCACATGGCAGCTCACAACTGTCTGTAGTTCAAATTTTAGGTAAACAGCAAGGCAAATAAATAAATAATTAAAAAAATAAAATAAAATAAACTCATTTACAAAATATATAAGTTGAATTAATCCAGGGGCATTTATAATCAAATGGCTTTTAGCAGCTTTGACTGCTTCATTTTTCAGTCAAAAAGCTTAAAGACAAGACAATAATGTAGAGTATCCAGACACTCTCTGCATTTTCCATTTTTATGTGGCTCATTACTATTTCTTTTTACTCTATTTCTTTTTTAAGGACCTTATCTTTTTCTTTTTAATTTTCTCTCTCAAGCCTATGTATATTTTTTAGTACATTCTAAAACATTTAGAAATTTTTTTGAATCTATCTTTACTATATATCCCTTATTTCTTATCTTTTTCTGTTTCTGACCACACCTTTGCTTGGCTAGGGTAGCTGACTCCACCCAACTCCCTTTATTTTTTTCTGTTTCTGACCACACCCTTAATCTTCCAAGGTGTAGCTAAAAATTAAAAATTGAGCTACAGTGGCTGGCTGACTCCACTCAGCTCTTAGTCCAACTTCATAAAATTTAGTTTTTTAGTCAAGATACTGATAGGACCCATAATTACGACTCTAGGGAATTTTAGGGTTCATATAATCACCCAGTAAAACACTGCTGTCTGCTGTTCATGAACTCCATTTAAGTATTTGGCAGCAGGGCCTCTTAAAAGACTCACAAGTGTTTTGCCTCTAAGGCTGAATCAGGAAGCCTCTCTTTATGAAGCTGCACCTCTACTTGTCTCCAGCAAACAGGACTTAACCAAGAAAATGCTGCTGTTACTAAGAATTCTTCTTTGACTCTGTTCTTTTTTGCCTGTGAGAACAGAAACCTTAAATCCATGATATACAGCTCCTTATTTACATTGAGGCTCAGGAACCAGATTTGTTGCAGCTTAAATTGCATGCAGCCAACACGCCATTTTGTAATTTAAACCCTGCTTGGAACCGAGGGCCAGTGTACCCACTGTCTCAAGCTATGTCAGGAATTCAGGCCCGCAGGCAAGACTTAAATTAGGCTTCCTTTTTACTATGAGTTAAACTTTTCCCAGGCAACAAACAGGTGTCCCTCTTCTGGTTAGGCAATTGATATATAGATTTCCAAAGTAACACATCCTGTTTTAGCAGAATATCTTTTGATTGTGGAATACCCCCACCCTATCTGTCTATGTGAACTTCCACACTTTGAGTCCCTATTTAATTGCTGCCAGAAAAATAAAGTTTTAGAGGCTGATCAGAATTTCATCTGGCTCTCATTTACTTTGTGTTCTTTTTTCCCATTTGTTTCGCCCCCTTTCTTCAGGTCCACGTTGAAGACCCTCACTGGTCAGGGCAAGCCCTAATACTGCAGCATCTCTGTACCATGACCCCATCAAAGACACAACTGAGAAGCTGCTTTTGGCTCTGTTTCTGTGCTCTAGGACACTTTTAAATCTTTCCCAAGCTTAATGTGGGTGTATACCACCCATGTTCGGCAGCCATTTGTTCCTAGCCACTCTCAGCCCTACTGTAGCTTAGGACCACCCAAATAATCATACAGATAGCTGTGTTAATTTCATGCTGATTGGACTAGGGCCCAGGCATATAATTCACTAATTCTTTACTCTTAAACTAGCCCATGATTATTATCCTGTTCAGCCATTTGGCTTGGTACCTTTCCTCAGCAGCATTTACACTTCTTTCCTCAGCATCTCCTGACATCTCTGTGGTGTCTCTGCTCATTGGCAATTCTATGGCATTTCTGCCCTGCTGTGAGATGCTCCCAGAGTTTTTTTAGTCTGGTAGTCCTGCCCACATTTCCTGTCTGCCTCTGGCCAATCAGCTTTATATTAAATCTATAGGAGGGACAAATATTTATCACATACCAACATAATCCCACTACACTGAAGCATAAGAGTGGTCACAGATGTCCCCAGAAATCCTTACCTGAGGCAGGAGTGGCTGGTCTTTGCTGACATCTGCTGCTTCCAACATATTCAGTTAGTGATCTGATTTGAATCTCTAGAACAGACACACAGATACAAAGGAAAAATAGGACATCTTTGGTGGCATCTTATCCACACTCCAGTCTTTCCCCAAAGATAACAGACTACATTGAGGCAGTGAGAGGGCTTCCCTGAAAATAAGTGCTATGGACTCCAAGCTTCAAAGTCCTTCCAAAGCAAACTGTCAGTGTCTCGCGCGTCTCTTAGAACAACTGAGTTCTGATCAGTGGCTGCCATGTAGCTCAGGAAAAAGGAATAAAAAGGCTGATGGCCTTCTCATAGCCACAGAACCCAGCTCTAACCCCTATAGAACAACATGCATAGGCACATGGGTGGACGGATGGACAGAGCTGAAGCTGTGTTCCAACTGCAGCCGACATTATCTTCCAAAAACATGTGGCACTCCTCCTGTTCCAGGAATTAATAGGCTTCACCCTCCAGCACTAGTCATGAAGAACAGCATCTTTTTTGCTTCTTCTTCATGTTCTACCACTTCAACAGAGCTGTTTTTTCCCTCAATCAACTGGTAAAACATGGTTTCCCTCCATGCCTGGCTCCCGGAGCCTCTTGCTTCTCCATGCTAGTTCTGCCTTGCCTGCAGGCGTTTTCTTCCCAGGCAGACCTTTGGCTCTCAGCCTTTCCTTTCAGTTTGTTAGTTATCTCAATACACAGAGCAGGGTGAGGCACTGCAACACATACAGGAGTGGCAATATGTCTTCAGACCTTGATCATAACTTCATGTTATATATTTGTGCAAAATCAATTCCATGTAGCAAACCCAGGATGTGATTGTCTCTGGAATTCAGTCATCGAGGGCTCATTGGCAGGTTCTGAGCTTCTGTTGGCTGATACAGCACATGCAGAAATGATCATCTCCAGTCATTGTCACAGCATAGTGAGAATGCTGTGATAAAAGGGCTAAGGGTAATGAACTGCAGCAGCTAAGCACTTTGGACATCTTCATAAATATGGTTCAAACATAGTCAGCAGACAAAGATACTTCTCCAGCTTATAAAGTAGATGGTGTCTCCAGAGTGTAGCCAGTCCTAGCCTTAGGCCTGAAAGAGTTTGTTAAAGTGACTTATTTAATCTCCTAGTGAGTGGCTGCCTCGTGCTTGTGCTGTATTTGGATCCCAGACTCTAGAAGAAGGAGGTACCCAGAGTTAATATTTTCTTGTGTTTTGTCCTGGCCAGTGGGGTCTCTAACATGGACCTAAAGTAGGGGTAGACAAATGAAGAATAAGAAACACAAGGAATGAGAGCAAGACAGGAGTTTTGATCAAGCTCTGAAACTGTATTATTCAGCAGTAGTTATACAGAAACTCAAAGGGAAAAGTGCATGTAGAAACAAGGGGTGGGGAAATTCCACAGTTACAGAGTGTTTTGCTAAACAGAATATGTTACTATGAAAACCTATTTATTATCAGTCAATTGTTGGGCTGGAGAGATGGCTTAGTGGTTAACAGCGCTGACTGTTCTTCTGGAGGACCTGAGTTCAACTCCCAACATCCACATGACAGCTAACAACTGTCTGTAATTCCAAGATCTGACACCTTTACACAGTTACACATGCAGGCAAAACACCAATTCACATAAAAATAAAAATAAATTTTTTTAAAAAAGAAAAAAATAAGCATATCAGTCAATTATTTAACTGCAAGAAAGTCACCTGATTTCTGGAAAGAGACATGACTCATAGTAAAAAGAAACTTAACTTAAACATACCCTGAGGCTTGAATTCATGGCATTGTCTAAGACAATGAGGGTCCTAGCCCCTCCAGTTCCTGATAGTGTTTATTACTGCAAAATTGTATTTGACATACTCATAGATAAAATGAAACCCTGTATTCCAGGACTCTTGACACATAACAGACATAACTGAGCTTTGCATGTACTCTCCACTAATCTTCACAAGCATTCAACACTAAATGTAGCCATCTGTCTTTCATGAGTTTGATTCCTGGGAATCAGCTCCCCAAAACCTGCTTTCCTCTGAGTGTGATAAAACTGAATGTCTGACATTCAGCAAAGAGTTAAGGGCGTGGAACATGGTGATTCTGCCAATGGAGAGTCACCCCAAGGGTTCCAGACTGAAACAGATGGTTTGACTCTCCTAAGTCATCTTGATTATAACCAAGTTCATCTGTTCCAGCCCTTAGGTGACCTGGGCAGGGTATCAAAGTTGGGATTTACTTACAAGACGCCAGACTCCAAATATGCAGAATCAGATCTGAAGAGATTATGCGGTAGAGTTCCAGGCCCTGTGGCAATGCCAACAACTTCCATCATCGATGCTTTTTTTGCAGCCACTGAAGGTGATAGGCCTTGGACAGATTGGAAGAGGACAAGCAGGTAGACAGTAGAGAATGTATTGCCAAGGATTCCAGCTGCCCCAAGAAAGACAAGAATCCCACCCCAGAAAGTCATATTGATTGATAATTTGAAACTTAAACTATTGACAAAGTGTTGATATGAATTATGATTATCCTGAAACTTTGCAGTGCTCAGCTCCACCTTAGCCTCAGTTGGTGACTTCCGAATGCCAATTACTCTATGGCTTATGAAGCATCCATTCAATGTCCTCCAGAAGTCTAAAATATCAGGGCGGGAAAGGGCTGGCATGCTGTCACTAAACTAAAAAGAAAGGGAAAGGACAGTGGCCCAGCTGGGTAATTGGACCCTGGTAGTAGCTCTGAAAAGTCAAGAGCAGCAACTTCCTGTAATGGCCTCTGCTTCCTTCCAGCATCAGTAGATCTCTGTGCAGAAGTCAGGTTTGGCCAGGCGGTGGTGGTGCATACCTTTAATCCAAGGACTCACTCAGGGTGGGGGTGGGACGCAGAGGCAGGCGGATTTTTTAGCTCAAGGCCAGCCTGGTCTACAGATCAAGCTCCAGAACAGCCAGGGCTACATAGAGAAGCCCTGTCTTAAAAAAGAACAAGTCAGGTTTACAGGTCAAAGACAATGTGTAAAACAGTATGTCGGTGACCTGGAAGACAGTGAGAGAGCCTTCATGTTTTTCCTATGATGGAGGGAACAGAGACCTTGGATGCAACATCAAGATAGACTTCAGTGAAACATGGACAGGAAGTAAAAGGAACACTTAATGTATAATTTTGAATGCATGCAATTGTTTAACATTGTATAGATCTATATGCATGTGTAAACTGGACTATAGGCAGCTAACTCCTTTCCATCCAAGGCTCAGAGAACTCCATGTGGGTGTGATATCCTGGGGTCCCTTGTCATTCACCTGTTCACCATTAGCACTGTAAAAAGAAGACATCATATCCCTCCTCCCTCCACTGCATTGTTTGTATATGCATAATAAGTGTAGTAGTATGTGTGGTTTTCAGCAAGGGTATAGGAATGGTAGGAAAGGACTACCATTTTAAGACCATCTCCACATAGGGATGAAACAGTTCCAAGAATGACTTTAGCCATCTCTTTCAATCAAGCCAAGCACGGCAACCTGTCCTCTCCCAGTGTGATTGCAACAGCTGATTCTTCCAGCTCTGCATAGCTCTGCAGACACTGATGAGTCTAAAAAGCCCAACACAGCAATTCTCAGGATATTTCTACTGTAGTCATCCCCAGAAGCAGCTTCCAGGGGTGGTAGTGGTGAAGTGAGTGGATGCAGCTGTGAAAATAATTTATAAGCATTACATTAATTCTTAAATTTTACATTATTTAGATTTTCTTTTACTGATTATTAAAGCAATAGAGCTCATTGGGGGAAATGTAACAAATCAAAAAGAAGAAAAAGAGAAGATCACCAATAACCTTTTACCAGCAGTAAACAGCTTGTTCAGTCTAAGAAGCTAGATAATCTGCTAGTCAAGTGTCTTCAAGTGTCATGGCGCCTACCCTGTCTTCAAACAGTTCCTCACCCACAACTCCAAAGCCAGTGTTTACAATTGCAGGTCAGACTTCATATTGTGCACAATTGGCAGTATATACCTAATAAAATATGTCAGAGAGGAAACTCAAGTTTAAACACAAAACTTACTTATGTTTTGTAGACACATAGACTAAATGTAATTATAGCTAGTATTTTTTAATAATTCTGTGGTGATGGCTAATCTTGGTCAACTTGAAAACTTTGGAAATCAATTGAAACCCAAGCAGCTAGCATGCCTGTGAGAGACTTTCTTGATCAGATCATTTGAGGTGGGAAGATCCACCCCAAATGTGGACCACCTCTTGGTGGCAGCCCACATAAGGACACAGAAAGCCTGCTTGCCCTCACTCTCCCAACAAGTTCTTCTACCCTGAAGCTGTTCATCCTAGCAAGTTCATCTACCCTTCACTGGTGTTAGAACCTATTTCTTCATGATTCCAAGGCAGACTGAAGACCAACTGCTCTCTAGGAATTCCCAAGGACTCCAGCACCAAACTGGGACAGCAGTTTCCTGGACTGAACAACTACCAAGTCCTTCACCTTTCCATTGGGAAATAACCATTGTTGCACTACTCACCAAAGCCTGTGAGCCACTCATATATACATATACATATTCACACACACACACACACACACACACACACACACACACACACACACACATGCATGTTTTATCAATTCTGTTTCTTTAAGGAACCCTGACTAATACATTTGGATATATCAAAGCTGAAAAGACAGAAGGCCACTTTCCTCCCTGCAGATGCTGGATAAATTGTATGGTGTTGATCTGCAAATGACTGCCACTCTTCATTAATAGTGCAGAGTTTCTATTTACATCTCGTGTGAATGCTCAAAAAGATTTGGGTTTTGGAGCATTTCAGACTTTGCAGCAATTTGGAATGACTAACATGCTAACCAGTGATGACCATTTTGTCAGTTTCTAAGAGAACCAGCTTCTATAAAGGGGTTACCACGCCTGGAATTCTGAGTTTCTAGGTCAGAAAACAATAGCCCTGAGTCCAAATGAGCCGTCTCATACCAGTCAGCCCTTGTTGACAGTGATCCCTACAAGGTCTGTAACTTAAAGCATGGCCATTTGAACAAAAATGTTCAGAGGGTTGCTGTCCAGTGTCTTGGTGATATTGCACTCTGTCACTTCCTAAGAAAGCTGGCCTGGAACCTGAATGTTACAACACAGAAATCATTTATATTGGTCCTTATTTTTTGAAAATAATCTTTTATTTAAAGCTTCTCAACTATTATAGTTAAATTCGACACTGAAACTTCTAGGCTGAGCTATTTGATTTCACATGGGATTTCCCCATAAGTATTTCTCTTTCTCACAGTCTGTATATTCCACTAAACTGTAGTTCTGGGTTCACTGAACCACAAGTTAAATATCTAGAACTATCCTTTAAAAAGGGTCACCCTGTGTTTATTAAATAGAATTAGGCAACATTTTCCAGATCCCCTACAATAAATCAATATATTGTTTTTGTCTTTTTTCATTTCTCTGATGTCTCATGATTTTTCATGAGAATTTTAAGAGTTCTTCTTCCTTAGAAATGGAAAGTTGACAAAAACTTGCAAACATTTGTTTTAGTTACTCGTAGTAGGACAAGAGATATCAGATGGATCCCAAATAAATAAAAATCCCTTACACTGGGTATGGGCTTTACTAAAAGTCCATAGACTTTAACTGAGTATAAAATTTGCTCAAAATTCACCTGGGTAAGTTTGGAGAAATCCTTATACTTATTAATATTCTTAGTTTATGTATTTTTCTTAATAAAATGAATAATAATAATAATAATAATAACATCTATGACAATAAAAAACATGCCACCCTTCAAACCACTCTTATCTCTAGAACAGAACTGACATGTTATAGTCTTATCTGCTGTTTTCTGTTGGATGGTGTTGTTTTATGACTGGCTGACTTGGATTGCTATGTAGCCTAGCTGGTTTCAAATAGGAACCACCCCAGCTCCGCACCCCAAGTTCTGAGACTATAAGCATGAACCATTACCATACTTGGCTCTAATCTTTCTTTTCAGTAATTTATTGAGATGAAATTCATAAAATTACTAAAAAGAAACAACTCAGTGGCAGTTAGAACATTTTCAATGTGTCTGGTCATTGCCACTCTCCAGATCTAAAACATTTCCAAATTGAAACCTGTACCGATTAGCACCCCATCTTCTCCCCCTTGTCTCTGTGAAGTTGCCTATTCTATAATTTTTATAAAAGTGAAATCATACAATATATAGTCTCTTATTACACATGTCTTTTTACACATAGCATAATGACTTGGATGTTCTTCAGTACTTTGTCTCTTGGGATGTTTAAATAATATGTGTGTGTGTGTGTGTGTGTGTGTGTGTGTGTGTGTGTGTGTGTGTTGTATGTTGTCCTGATTAGTTTCTTATCAACTTGATGCAAACCTAGACTTATCTGGGAAGAGAACCTTCAGTTGAGAAAATAGCTCCATCAGATTGCCTGTAGACAAATCTATATGACTTTTTCTTGATTAATGATTAATGTGTGAGAGGGGCCAGCCCACTGAGGGCAGTGCCATTGCTAGCCATGAGGCCCTACGTTGTATAAGAAAGCAGGCTGATCAAGCTATACCAACAAGCCATAAGCAGCATTTCTCCAGGGGCTCTGCTTCAGTTCTTACCTCCAGGTTCCTACCTATAGTTTCCTGCATTGGTTTCCTGCCTTAGTTTCCCTCAATGATGGCCTGTGACATAGAAGCATAAGCCAAAAAAAAAGAAAAAAAAAAAAAAGAAAAAAAAAGTCCCTTACTCTTCAAGCTGTTTTTGGTCATGCTATTTATCCCAGGAACTGAAACGTAACTAGGACATATATCTATTCATATACTGATGGACCTTTTAGCTATCATGAATAGTGCTGCTATGAACATGCATATATGTATATATATATTGCTTGCATCCCTGTTTTCGATTATCTTCTTTTTAAAATTAAAATACAATTATATAATTCACCTTTCCTTTTCCTCCTACCAGGCCTTTCCATTGTGGAGACATGGATTCATCCTTACAAAGCTCTGTTTCAGAAAAGTTTTGGTACCTGAGGGCGGGGCCCAGGTCTGGGAGTGTGCCTGACAGCCAATAGATTCAAAGTTAGGTTCGAGTCAGAAAGTTCAGCTAATGGCTACTGTACCCTGCACCACTTTGCCCAATCCTGGAGTGCCAAGACCCTGGAATGCAGCACCCTGCTTACACAGGTTTGCTTTAAAACTCCCCTCCCCTGAACTGGGGGGTCTGAAAGCCTTTGGCTGCACTAGAATGGAGGTTATCAACTGGGGTTCCTTTGGAATCTGTACATATCAATAAAACCCTCGTGCATTTTGCAGTGAGTCCAACTCTGTGGTGCTCTTTAGAGTCTTCTAGACATGGATACAACAGCCTCAGCATCTTTCTTTAACCTCAAAGAAAAATTCCATACCCCCTCTAGGCCTTTATCCTTCAGGATTCTAAAGGCAGAACCACTCACTAAAGAGACTGTCTGCTTGGGGAGGGGCCTTCCCTGAATTACAATTGCATGAGCTTTGATCTGTTGATACTGTTCTTTGTTGCATAGATTTCCTTTAATTCCTTAGGTATTTTAAAGTGTATGCTTAGCTGAGTGGGGTCCCGTCCTGAGCGGCCTGCAGGTCTTTGTTTATGGATGAGATCTGGTGAGATTTCCTTCTTTACTCCAGCTCACATCCTTATCTCAGCACAAGTCTTGGCTCCAACATTGAATTTCCTGGTTCTCTTTTTCTTCTCAAACTGTACATTTTGTATTTCTTTTTGTTCTACTTGCTCTTTTTCATTGCAGATTTTCTTGAGTCATTATTAACAACTGTACTACAGGGTAAATACTAGGTTGTCTTAAAATCTCTGCTGATGAAGTTAGTCTAAAATTCTTCAGCCTCAGCAAATTCTTAGGATAAAGACTAAAAGCACCCACATTTTTTTTTAATTTTATTTTTTATTGCCAAAATAACACAAGAATTAGCTGCTGGTGATGGTGCATTCCTTAAACGCCTTTAATCCCAGCACCGGGGGCTGGGGCACAGAGTCAGATTGATCTCTGAGTTTGAGGCCAGCCTGGTCTACAGAGCAGGTTCCAGGACAGACAGGGCTACACAGAGAAACCCTATCTCAAAAGAAAAAAAAAAAAAAAAAGAATCACAAGAATAGTATCTAGCCCAGCTATTGTTATTGCTCCTTTCTATAACATCTTGAGCTGGGCTCCATAATCCAAATTTTCCCAGCACTACTGTATTGTGGTAAAAACTTGTCTTGAGATATGTTTTAAATAGAATTTATTTGGTGAAAATTGTTTATAAAACAGAGCCGGTTTTAAGAGAAGATGACAGGATGAGATTGTAGCGCGTCGGAGCCTTTTTAAGGATTCTTCATCTCCACGCGTACGTCCGAATTCCCGGGCAGCTGGGGCGAACTGCGGGGAACTCTCTCGAGAGAATGACAACTTTTTGTCCTGGTCCCCTCCCTCGAAGGTCTACTTCTGGAATCTTTTTTAGTTAACCACACCCCGCTCGTCTCCAGTCCTATGACGCGATCGTTCACATATATAGTTCCTGATTTCCTGCTACACTACTGTCTTCAAAGCTCCTATTAGGATGACTCACTAACCCCTGCTCACAGCATTCCCTGTTTTCCTATTCAAAGCCCCAGAGTCTTCCATGTTACCACCAAAAATTAGCATAGTCAGGCAGTAGCCCACTTCCTGCTATCAATTTCTGTCTTACTTTCAATCACTGTGAGAAAACTGTTGTTATCACACGCAAAAATGGATCATAAAACAATGCCAATAATCTACTTCAGAGTTTATTGAACAGGACAGGAAAGACAAGGACTGGGCCTGGGAGAAACGTGCAGAGAAATCGTGCAAGGCCAGAATTTGGCTTATAAAGACGCATGCATCTGGAGTTTATGTAGTCATGCCTGCTCATGGCATATGGATGTCTCTGATCATGCTGTGTGCACACAAACAGGCGTGCCTCAGAGCACATAAATGCCTGGCTTCAGAAATCCTAACAAAACACTGTAACTATGCAGCTTTAAAAAGAAAGCATTTAGTTGAGAGGTCACGATAGCTCATCAGTGAGCAGGCAGATGCTGGAGCAGTAGCTGAGAGCTTGCTTGTGATCCACAAGCAAGAAGGGGAGGCTGCCTGGGAAGAGCGTGGGCCGTTTAAACTCCAAAGACCACCTACAGGGACACACCTCCTCCAACAAGGCAAAACCTCATCAGTCTCTTTGGGGGCTGGAGAGATGGCTCAGTGGTTAAGAGCACCGTCTGCTCTTCCAGAGGACCCGGGTTCGATTCCCAGCACCCACATGGCAGCTAACAACTGTCTGTAGTTCCAGGCAAACACCAAGGCAAATAAATAAATAAAGTTTAAAAAAAAAAAAGAATTCCACCAACTGGGGACCAAGTATTCAAATATACAGCCTGCGGGGGCAGAAGAAGAAGAAGAAGAAGAAGAAGAAGAAGAAGAAGAAGAAGAAGAAGAAGAAGAAGAAGAAGAAGAAGAAGAAAATATATTCATGCAGGTTGTCTGCTACATCCCAGACTCAAAAAGTTATATGCCCACTTGTATGTGTTAAGTGTTTCATGTGTTTATGTTCACCCCACTGGCCGAGAAGAGAACCATTACCACAACTCAAAGCCAAATTTGAGGCAAGCTTTAATTAAATACTGGCTGGCCTGACGACTCTCTACCTAGCTCCATCTCTGGACTTTCAGAAAACAGCCCTAAATTATGGTTTGTAGGGGGTTAAAAAGTCAATGCTAAGGAACAGCTGACTCCATTTTTCCCTTTAGTTAAATTTTGATTCATTTCTCTATTATTCTTTATGGTGTCTCTTTAATTATGCCACAAGCTAAAGGTTGGCTGTTTTCACTTGTTCTTCCTCAATAATCATGTGAATTACACACTGTAAATTGTTTTCATTGTTCTGAGAACTGACTGATATGTTAACTGTCTGACGATATACTCGTAACATGTATCTTTTCTGTGATCATAAAAATAAGTGCAAAAATCTACTTTCAATCACATGCCTACATGGTATAAAATTTGGCCCAGCTGTGAATTAACACATCGTGGTGTTAGCTCCAGGTTTCTGACACTATCAACAGACCCCGTAATTCACTGCATTTCCTATCAGGCTCAGTCATGGGCAAGCATACATTACGATGCACCTCCCCATGTGGGATCAAGTGCATCAGGTGCAGTTGGTTAAAACCAACTTGTTTATGGGGGTGAAGACACAGGCTTGTTATCTCCTATAAACAGTATCTTTGACTTGGTACAGTGGCACAGGCTTTTAATCCCAGCACTCTGGGAGACAGAGGCAGACAGATCTCTGTGACTTTGAGGCCAGCCTGGTCTACAAAGAGTTCCAGGACAGCCAATGCTACAAAAAACAAAATAGCCTTCTCAAAAAACAAAAAACAAAAAAAAAACAAAATAGCCTCCGGCATTTCAGGAAGTTTTTGTCCTTGGATAAAAGGCTTGCAGGTCAGAGGCATTTTTGTCTCATGGATCTCTTAGGTACTCTAATTAAAACTTAAAATGTAGCTTTGACTCTCACATCTATATGTAATGAGTTGTGGGGAGCATACTGTAGGTAACAATGGTTCTTAACATTCCTAGTGCAGAGACCCTTTAAAACAGTTCCTCCTGTTGGTAACCCCCAAACCATAAAATTATTTTGTTGCTATCCATATATGTAATTTTACTACTGTTATGAATTGTAATGTAAATATCTGATATATAGGATATCTGACATTTGACTCCTGTGAAAAGGTCATTTCACCCCTAAAGGGTTTGTGCTCAGAGTCCAGATTCCCAAAAGGACCACCAGGAGACCGCTTCCATACAACAGCTGAAGGACCCTGGTTCTAGGGCCTGACCCAGGCATTCAGTTTAGGTATTTGGCAGAGCACCCTCCATGAGAACAAGGAACTAAAAGTCTAAAAGTCTGTCCCAAGAAACAGAGTGACCCAGCCCAGATAGCCATAATCAACTCAGATGACCATTAGGACATAATGGTCAAACCTGTGATTAAAATACCAGAAAATCCAAGTAGAATAGCTGTGACCAACACCCGGTTGTAAAAACCCCCTAACCAGCTGAACTATGACCTTTAAAGTGATCAATCATGTATTGCTCCAGTTGCTATGGTGATTTTGTGGGTTTTTTTAGCCTCTAAAAGAGATATGAGATTGTTAATCGCTGCTACTCCCTTGCTCCCGAGGCAGGGAGGTAGTCTGCCTGTACAGACGAAATAAATCCTCTTGCTATTTGCATCAACTGGACTGGAGTCTGGGTTCTTGGGGCCCCCTTCCCGAGGATAGTACCCTGACTCTAGGGTCTATCACAGCAAAGAATCTCTTTATTGTCAGGCTTGGGTCACTTGTCTGTCCAATGCAGTGGTGGAGGAGGAGAGACCCTGAGCAGCAAGCACAGGGCAAGGGTTTTTATTGGGGGAGGGCTGTAGGGGCTTCTGAGCTTTGAGATTACAGTCCCGGGATTGGTCCAAACTTGGTCTGGGGTACCTGTAATGAATTCATTGGCTGCTCTGAATTCTAGGGATGTTTCCACATTTAGCGGTGGTCTTTTACCTTTATCAGCAGATCAGCAGGTATACCTGGAGACTCTTTGTCCCTTCCCCAGGAAGGGAATGTTTAGATTGTCAGATATTTCCCCTTAGGATCCTCATTGGATGTGGTGTGCTCCTGAGCCCTTCCTGGTACCATCAGGTGCTGCCAGCAAGAGCCTGCTGTCTGGCTGGCTTTCATTAAGCTTGTCATGGCAGCTGTGTGGTCAAGCTGCTCTGGGCCCCATATGGCACGGGTAGATCTGCAGTACTATCTGCAGTTTCAGACATTAATGGAGAGACTGGGACTACATTATCTACAAATAGAAGAGACTAATTGGTAGGGTTCTGACCCACCTTCTGGAGCCTTGGCCAATAATCAATAACCTGGCTCACTCAGTGTTCTGATGTCAGTCTCCATTTAAGAGGAAGAAGACCTCCAGGGCTGGAGAGATGGCTCAGAGGTTAAGAGCACTGACTGCTCTTCCAGAGGTCCTGAGTTCAATTCCCAGCAACCACATGGTAGCTCACAACCATCTGCAATGAGATCTGGTGCCCTCTTCTGGTGTGCAACCATACAGGCAAGGAGAACACTGTATACATAATAATAAATAAATCTTGAAGAAGAAGGAGGAGGAGGAGAAGGAGAAGGAGAAGGCTCTTCCCTTTCCCTCTCTTATTCTTTCTCTCTCCACCTTACCAGAAGAAGGCAGGGGCCCCTCACCTCCAGACTCTCTCTCTCTCTCTCTCTCTCTCTCTCTCTCTCTCTCTCTCTCCCTCTCTCTCTCTCCTTTCATTATAATAAAGCCCTTCTACCTGAGCCCAGCCCATGTCTCTTTCCTGTTGCTCTGTGTAATCCTTTCTGAGGCCTACACCAACTACCACCACCTCGTAGCCTGCCTGCATGGGGCCCCACCTCCCATCTACAGGTATTCTCAATTATAAATCATAACATAACACTGGTGTCTCCTGACTTGTCAGGATTTCCCTGGCGCTTTGCCCTGCCGGCCTGCCAACAGTTTCAATGCTGACTCCCTGTGAACCTTCATTCAGTAAGCTTTCCCTCTGCCAAGTCCACAAATGGGGATGGTCACTCCCAATCCTGAGATCTGAGTCACTCGGACTCTCTCAGACTTCCAGTCCCTTGGGCTTTTAGCCCTGACTCCTGTCCATTGATGGAGGACAGCCTGCATCATTATTTTTGTATTCAGTCCTCAATTACCTTAGAAGGTATTCTAGTCTGCAGCCTTTGGATCCCTTTTCCTCCACCTCAGTAAGGGAAAACAAAGCATACCTCACTCAAACACCTAGCTGAGGGCTTCCATTTGCATTTGGCCCCACCCATCTCCAAGCCACTCCTCTGCTTTGGGGCAGCAGCTGCGCTCACAGTGCTGGGATAGATAGCCACTTTACTGAGGCAAAGGCTTGAGCTCTCCTCTTCAGCCCCTTGCTTGCTTCCACCCACCTCTCTAACTGTCAGTCTTTACTGACTTAAAATGCTCCTGATTCTGTGTTTGTTTATCTTACAAAACAAAAGCAAAACTCTAGACCATGTGGTCAGGCTCCATCTTTGCTCAGGGCAAAGGTCATGTGGTCAGGTGCCATCTTTACTCAGGGCAAAGGTCATGTGGTCAGATGCCATCTTATTCAAGACAGACAAGCCATTTGGCTTCATCATCATCTTTGTTATGGTCATGCATACTAGGATCTCATTTGCCTGTGGTAGATCTAATCTGCTTTCTGAATGGCCCTCCCCCATGCTCTGCCTGTATATATATACAACTCTGCCTATACACAGTCTAGATATTAAAGCTACACCTCAAGGCCTTTATATACCTTGCTCTGGCAGCTCAACTTTGTAATTTAAGAGTCACCCAAATAATAACTATGGTCATAATTTTGATATTGCAAAAAAGACATCTGAGAGATTTAAAATTTTTGTAAAAACATTTTTATATATCTGAGTATGTGCTTGCCATACTATTCACAATAGTCCACTGTTAGACCATTAGCCAATCTATATTCATTAAACAATTGTTATTACTAAAATTAAAAAGGTCCTACTCCAGTCTTGGCAATGGAGATGTTTTTCTTATATCTGCCAAAATCCTTCACCAGACTGGCAAAAGTCTATGTGCTTGAAAGTTCCAAATAAGTTTATAAATTCTAACTTCTTTTCCTACTTTGAACTTGTCTCAGCAGGTGTCCACTCAGCTGACAGAAGCATGCAAGCACCAGTCACCTTCGCAGCCGGCTGTGGACAGGGAGGTCAGACTGTGGCCCAAATCCCCTGCCTTTGACCAGCCTTTCAGCCTTTGTAAAGCCCTGATGATAACAACCTGCTTCAGCTTGAAGCAGCTACAGAGAAAATGCATCATCCCGGCCCCTAAGACAGGTTAAAAGGCCAAGTAAGAGAGAAAACTCGCTGGGCCCCAAGTTGACAACTAATAGATTTATACATATGAGAGCTGCTAACATAGTAAAGACTGTTAGAGACACAGATGTAATAGTTAGTCACTCATAGACACTTCTCAAATGCTCAGAGATCTACCAAATGGCATTTAAAATGTTTAATTAAAAGGCTTTTTGTTTTCTGCCATGTGGATGCTGTGAATCAAACTCAGGTCCTTTGGAAGAACAGTCAGTGCTCTTAACCTCTGAGTCATCTTGCTAGCTCTTAAAAGGCGTTTTATAATAGATAGGTGTGCTGGCTCCTGAGAAGCACCCTGTACCTCCAAGAAGCTCAATGGGCAAAGAAGAACCTCCACCCAGAGCTTGCTCCAGATTGGCAACACCAGCCATTATATATATAAAAGCTGCCTAGGCCCTCTTCAGACAGTGGACAACAGGACTCTGAGAATCCACTGCCTCGCTCTTGCCTAGACAAGAGTGTTTCTATCCATGGGTTTCTAATCCACAATTTTCAGATCTTCTGAGACCTGGCAGCCTGGCAGCAAAACACAGCTAAAGACTGACTTGTTCTGAGACCTCTGCCCTCGACGACCATGGAGGAGTGGACGCTTACCCAGGTGGCCAGCAGGTCACTTTCAATTGCTAACTCAGCTATAATTCATCCTTCTCAGATCTCTGATGCCATTTGACAGCCAGGCTTTGCTTCAGCTGCCTTCCCAGATATAAAAATCACAGTCCTCATTCTCTTAGATCTAATACTAAACACAGACACAGTTCACCTTGCTACAGAATTTAAGATCAGAGAGAGTATAAAAGCCTCCTTACTCTCCATTCACTCACTCAACCACTTTCATGCAGTAAATTTCTTTTGATTACAGATTTAAAGATGTGTTTCATTGGGCTGAAAACCAGGCCCTGGAAAAATGTTCACACCTCAGCTTTTGCTATGACATACCAAAATGTAAATCTGTTCCAGCTGCTTTACAGATATTTTCAGGTTCTTGCACAGGCCCAATCCTCCTGCCAGACAACAAAACAGCAGATTTGCAGGCTCCAGGATTCCTAGAACACATCATCAATCTGGTACGCCACTTTGACAAGCTTGTGAGACTTCACTGTGGGTACCACCTCTCCAGACTCAAGGGGACACCCACCCAGCAACTGGAACCTAGTTTTCCAGGATGTCCCAATGAGGGGCACAGCTGCGCTGAAGTCTCGTCACTCACCCCTTGTCTCTGCTGCACAGACAGGGCACCTTTCCATTCCATTCTTTCTGGCGGTTATCATTCTTTTCCTGGCTAGCCCTGTTCATAGGGCTGGTGGTAATAATCCTAGCAACCTACCTTCTCCCACTCTCTCATGGAACAGACTGATCCCTGACCCTCCAGGACGACAGCTACCGGATGCCTCTTCACTCACATCTCCCACTGTGTGGGACACTGATCCCCTTACTTTGTCCCAAATCTGTAGGAAACAGCCCAGAGAATGGGGAATTCTGCGCTCTCATTTCCCACACTTGCCATCAATAGCTCACCTTTTTATAAAATCAAACAGGGGGCAATGGTAGGGTTCTGACCCACCTCCTGGAGCCTTGGCCAATCACTCAGTGTTCTGATATCAGTCTCCATTTAAGAGGAAGAAGGCCCCTCCCCTTCCCTCTCTTGCTGTCTCTCTCTCCCCACCTTGCCAGAGGGCGTACTCCCCTCACTCCCCTTTCTCTGTCTCTCCCCTGTATCATTATAATGACGTTCCTCTATGGGAGGCCAGCCTGTGTCTGTAACAACTGTAACAACCACCATTGCTGCCCCCACCTGCACCTGCATGGGGCTCTATCCCCATCTACAGATACTCTCCATTATAAATCATAACACAACACTAATGGTACAGAGTACTCTGGCATCTTCTGCTTACAGTCTAGCTATGGATCTGGAAACCCCATTAACTGAGTACTCATTAGAATGGGAGCAAAGGTATTAATTAAGAAGAATAACTCCAACTCAGTAAATCTTTTCACCCAAAAGAGTCGAGGTTCTGGTCTTTAGAACACACAACCGTTTGTGCAAAGGTGCTCACTAGTTCACAAGGTTAAGTTTGACATCCTTGTTCTGTGATGGTAAAGTTATATTTTAAGTTTAAATTACTGTACTAAGAGCCTCTAACCTGTAAGCCCCACTTGCCCAAGGACAGATAGCTTCCTGGAATGCTGGAGGCTGTTGTTCATGTAAGGTAACAAGCAGCAAGCTCTCACTTCAGTGAACACGGTTGTTTGTTCCCACTGCACTGGATGCACTTGATCACAAGTCGTTAGAAGGTAAGTAGTCAGGATGCATGTTTTCCCCATAGGATGAAGGCAGGAAGTAACTTGTGGGTTTTGCCTTTATGAGCTCTGTCTAATATATTTCAGTATCATTCTCTGGAAATCCCTGGTGTGGACCTGACCAGTGTCCATCTTCCTGGCCAGCATTTAATAAAGCTAGCTTCAACTTTAGCTCAGAAATTGTGGCAGTGGTCTCATTCTCATGGGGGCATTACTAGTTCCTGTAGTGTGAGAAGGAGACACCCACAAACTGGCTACCCCAGAGCCTGTGCAGCCCTTCTCAGCCTGGGAGATGTGTGACTCTGCGGAGGACACAGGCTCTTGGAGAACAGATGCTACAGAGAAAATGCGGACATTTCCATGGGTTTTTTTTTGTTTTTCAGACAAAACCTAACACTTCAAAGAACGTTCTGGTCGGCCATATTCCATTTCTCACTGTGCCTCCAGTTTAGCGGACAGTGTGTTCTGCCAAGGAGAGCCCCAGGGGACAAGTTGATAAAAAGATTCCCCTTAGGCCTGGGCTAGGGGAAAAAGCAGTGGAGCTGGAAGCATTGAGGGCAGCATGCTCAAGTTGGTGCCCAGCCCTACTTACAGCCTTGCCTCAGCTTTGTTCCTAAGGACTCTAGATTCTGAACTAACCAGGGCTTCCCTGGATCATCCCAGCAACCAAGTGTTCCCTTCTTTCACTCAGAGTCAATATTTAAAATTATTTTTATTTTATTTATTTCTTTATGGAAGTGGGTACCACAGTGTGTGTGTGTGTGTGTGTGTGTGTGTGTGTGTGTGTGTGTGTGTGTAGGAGTCAGTTTTCTCCTTCCAGCAGAGGGGCTCCAGGTCCATAGGCTACTGACCCTATTGACATCATTTTGATATAATGGTTTTTAATATGTCACCATTCCATTTAATTCCAGAGTGCTCAATGGTTTCGAAGTCTTTGTTATTCTAGTGCTTCCTTATAAATCCCACTTCCTACCACTGCCGTCCTGACGCCCTGACCTCCTTCCCCTTTCTGTTCCACCAGGCAAAACTTGGCTCACTTCTAGATCTTTTTGTTTTTTTAAGATTTATTTTTTTATTTTTATTTTATGTACAGTGGTGTTTTGCCTTGAAGCTAGAGTTACAGACAGTTGTGAGCTGCCATGTGGATGCTGGGAATTGAACCCCGGTCCTCTGGAACAGCACTCAGTGCTCTTAACCACTGAGCCATCTCTCCAGCCCCCACTTCTAGATCTCGCTCCCAGTCCCTCCCGGACAAGTCTATGCTGTTCTCCGCAGGAAGCAAAGCCTGCCCACTAGCTCAAGCTGATGCTGTTTGTCCAGTGCTTTTCTTGCTGGCAGAGAAAAGCTCCTTTAAGAAGCTCTTTTGAAACTAAATCTCAGCAGATTTTATTTCCAAGTAGAATTAAAACAGGAAGTGAGAGTTGAAAGTATTTCCCAATGTGACAAAAGTTACATTGCAAAACCAAAGTGTCTTCATTCCTAAGGTCACACAATTCTTCTTGAAGCAGAGAGTCAGAGGCAGAGACAAATGTTCTGTTGCTTTTAAAGCCAAAGAAAGCCCCTGCAGTGTCAGTGAGAGTGGGGAGAAAGGCCTTGCTCTGGGAGCCAGGCAGAGGGCCAGCAGGAGCAGAGCAGGAGACAAGTGTTTCCTTCATACAAGAAAAACCAACTTTGTAGAGGAAGTCCGGGGTCCACAGGAGGTTCTAACTTCATTTAAAATGCTGAGCTAAGCTATGCCAACTAGCTTAGTGCTCTCCCAGAAGAGCTGAGGAAACAGGTGTCTGTCTGCTCTGCTCCAGCACAGAGGGTTAACAATGCATGCCCTTGTCTTACATATCTAAGTCAAATGGGACTCACTTTACCCGCTTTATCCACTAAAACCTAGTGATGTCAGTCACATCACCCAAAGCTCCTGTTATTGCTAGTCTTATTTATTTTGTTGTTGCTTGGTTCTTTACACGACTATCAATAAAGCAGTGAACAAAAGCAGGCGGGCACAGAAAGTACATTCTCACACAGAGGATGGATTTCCACCCTGTCTTTAGCTCAATCGAGAACTCACATTTTTGTTTTGTATTTCATTCATTTGTTCATCGTTACTTACACAGCAGTCACATGTGAGATAGTATATTGATTTCTTTTGTTTACTGTTACTGTTTTGTGATGGGAGCCAAAGCCTGTATTGGCTTTAGTATAGTCATATTAGCTTAGCCATTTTGAGATGGTCATTTTAAGTTTATAGGTCTCTGCCCGCCCCACCCTGTAAAAAACATGCCATATTAGCTTAGCCATTTCAGTTTATAAGTTAGCCATGCTTATGGGCCTCTGTTTCCCTTTATGACAGCTAGCCATTTACCAGAGTACGTGACATACCCTGGGCTGCAAGGAATTGCTTTATCTCCTTGTCAAAACATCTGTGCAAATAACCTGAACTTAAGAGATTCCACAACCCTTTCCTACGTGACCCTCTGCCCTGCCAGCCTCCCTTCCTCTATGCTATATAAACCCCCTGAGGACAAAAAAAAAAAAAAAAAAAAAAGCGCAGCTCGATCAGAACACTGCCCTGCTTCGTCACTCTTCATGGCTCTTGTCCCTGTCATTTCTCTCCGTTGGTCGCGGGTCCCATTTTTTTCATCCCGCTGGTCAGGACAGTTTTGAAATGGTTTCTCTGTGTAGCCCTAGCTGTCCTGTAGACCAGGCTGGTCTAGAATTTAGATCCATCTGCCTCTGCCTCCCTGGACTAAAAGTATGTGCCACCACATTCAGCTGAGACATTATATTTAAAGTCATCACTTAGTAGAGCTTTAAAAATATGACTTAAACTTTCACTGAGTCTCCTGAAAAGAAGTGGGGACCAGTTAAGATGGGGACCAGAATCACCTGTTGCTTTCTGTGGATGCTGTTCTCTGGACTCTGTAACTCAAAGGCTGGAGAGACCTTGATGACTTGGGCCCCCAGGGTACTGTCTTTAAGAGGTGGGGCATAGTTCTTCTGTAGAGAGTTCAACCCCTGCCATGTGACCCTTCATACTTGTGAAACAATGAATGAGGCCAACCAATTATGGATTGAAAGCTTCAAAACTGTGGGCTAAAATAAAATTTTAATCTTTATAATTTAATTATCAAAGGTATTTCAATATAGTGATGGAAAATGGTAACTAACAGTGGCCACAGGATGAGAACTTTGCACTTCATAAAAGTTCTTTCTCAGGCTGTGATGGTGAATGCCTTTAATCTCAGCACTCAGGAGGCAGAAGCACAGAGATCTCTGTGAGTTCGAGGCCACCCTAGTCAACAAGCAAGTTCCTGGACAGCCAGAGCTGTTACATAGAACAACCCTGACTTGAGGAGTGAGGGAATTCCCAGGAAATTAGCTTTAGTGAGGCATGCTTACCACCCCATCACTGGGGAAGAGGAAGGAGGGGTACCAGAATTCAAGGTCATTTTTAACGGCATAAATTTGAGATAGGCTAGCCTGGACTGCAGAAATCTCTGTCTAAAAAACAAAGCAACCCAGGTAATACAAATGTAGCAATCCTGTCCTCACACCTTATAATCTACTGTATTATTAATACATCCACTACCAAATCCCTAGAATGCCTAAAATTTAGAAAATACTCAATAAATATTCATTACATGGAATGAAAGCAGTCTGAGATAGCGGATCAGCTGTACAAATACTTACACTTTTCCTAACTAAAACAGAAACACAAGTTTGCAAGGAGAGCTTCATAGAGCAGCGCGCTTTGATTTATACATGAACTATGAGAGCAAGCAGTGTTGTGCAGCTGACATAGTGGGTGATGAGGATTGAGAAAAACATGGGAACATTTGCTTAGACTGCAGGGGGCGCTGCGCTGATTTAACGCCCAGCACCAAACCCAAGGGGCGGAGGAAAGGGGCTGTGAGCATGGACAGCCTTGAGGTCTTCACCACCTTCTGCATTTCTCCGTCTTCCTCTTTCTCTCTTCCCACCTCTGCTCCTCCACCGTGAAAAAATTCAATATATACACAAGTCCCAACCCGGAAGTGAATGCGAAGCAAACATGGCGACGGCAGTCCTTGCGCTGAGGACGGGGGCAGCAGCCTTGTTGAGCCCCAAGACAGCTACAGCTCTTGCTGTCAGATGTGCATCCAAGAAGACAGGATCTTGTCACCAACCTACCCAAGGGTTCTGTGCTCTACAAGACTTTTGTCCACGTGGTTCCTGCCAAACCTGAGGGAACCTTCAGACTGGTAGGCATGCTGTGAAGTCCTGTTGAGACCATTGGATGGAGACTGGAGCCCAGGTCACAGGAGCATGTGATAGCAGAAGTCAAAGGTCAGGGTGAGACCAAGATCCCCCCAGAAGAGGCCTGTTGGGTGGTGACTCTGGGGAGCCTTTGTACTCTGGCTGCTGGAACCCCTTTGGTAGTTGTGACATGAACACCAATAAAGCTAGCTGGAGGCCTGCATCTGTGCCATCTGGGGACAAGCCCAGATGGAGCTGCTTACTGCTCTGCTTCCTAAAAAAAAAAAAAAATTCAATATGTACACAAATACTTAGAGTTCTTTGAAAAAGAGAACCTATGTTGTTGCAAATGAAATCTCTCTCAGGAAACAAGGGAACAGGATTGGAGAGATGGCTCTGCAGGTAAATTCTGGCCAAGCCTGCCTCAGCTACAAGGATGGCCACCTGTCACCACGTGCCTTTCCACAGTGACATGCACACTCCTTAAAAGTGTGGTCAGTCACAGTCGTGTCTCTCTCTCTCTCTCTCTCTCTCTCTCTCTCTCTCTCTCTCTCTCTCTCGACCCCCTCCCATCCTAACTGTTGTGCACGGTGTGTTCTCTTAGGGCATACCCTGGCAGGACCTGCCCAAGGTACCTACTTTGCCCCCTTTTTATCTTTGTAAAGAGCACTGGCTGTTCTCAAAGAGGATCAGGGTTTCATTGTCAGCACCTACATGACAGGTCACAAGCTTCTGTAACTAGTTCCTAGGAATCATATAGAATGTTCAGGCCTCTGTAGGCACTGCATGCACATAGAACACATATATCCATCCAGCAAAACAGCCATGTGAATTAAAAATAACATAATTTAAGAAATAAGTTACAGAACTACAAATCATCTTCTAAAGCCAATGCCATTTATTGAACACTTGTTACATGTCAGCTATGGGCTGATTGTTGAAAAGATACCTTTTACAATGGACATATTAATCTACAGATATATATTTCTTTCTTTTGAAGTGCACAGTTCAGTAGCTTGAGCCTACTCACAGGATGATATGACCAAATCCACTGTCTAATTCTACAATATTTCCTCCATCTTCCAGAGAGATGCCATGTCCACCATTACTCACCAGATAAAGGGATTTTAAATTGATTTTCTAAATAACAACATGGAAACTTTGATCTCTTTTTTTTCTGTACAAGAATTATTTCTAGAAATAATCTGTCTTTGGATGGTGTCCTGGCTAATTTTCTTTGTCAGCTTGATAGAAGTTAGTTTTTGTTAGCTTGCTGTAGTATGAGTTTCTGGCCCGGCCTAGCCCTGCGGTCCAGACTCAAAATGACTCAGACGCTTATATTAGTTACATGCTGGCTGACCTAAGGCTCAGGCTTATTGCTAGCTAGCTCTCTCATCTTAACTACCCATTTCCATCAATCTGTCTTGCCACATGGTCCATGGTTCACCTGTGCTTTTACAGCTTACCACAATTGAGGAAGAGGAAGGCTAGGAAAATGCCTTCCTCAAATTGAATATCTCCAGTTTCATAGCAGATAACAGCTTGCTTTCCAATATGCTTGAACCGGTTTATATTCTCAGCACTAATCTGTTCCCATAGTTCCATGCTGTTTCCAGTGTTTGTAACTTTCTCAGTGAAAATAGAGTTGCCTCACTCTGGTTTTAGTTGGCCTTTTTCTGGTTATTAGTGAGTGTGGGCAATTGGCAGGAATTTGCTGTGATTCTGTTTCTCTTCATGTCTTTTGCTATGATGTCCCCACTGATTGCCCCGGCCAGCAGGGTTTTCAGCGTGGACCTAGACCTGGGAAGGAATCAAATGGAAGGCAGGAACACGAAAGAACGGAAGGACAAGACAAATCTCTCTGTTCAAGTCCTCCAAAGCTTTATTGTGACAAGTAATATTTATACAGAATCTCTGCCATGCAGGTAGCTGGGAGGAAGGGGGTGGGAAATACAAAAGAATGTGGCAAGCCTTTGAGGGAGAGTAACAGACAGGGTAGAATTAGTATGGAAATCTATCTGTTATCTGTTGAGGGTCTGGTGGGTGTCACCTGCTGAGCTGAGAGAATCAAGCCAGACTAACAGGAGTCATGGATTAGCTAAAGACAATAGGGACGTAGCCTTCTGGCAAATGACTGCTGGCTAGCTATAGGAGCTAAAAAATAAGTTGACTTTGGCTCCCAACAACTGATATACAGAAACTCTTTGTATATGTTGAATGAAGATGTTGTTTGGAGCTCCTGCATGGAATGTCTTCTGCTTTGTAGTGCATTGTTTTATTTTCTTTATGTCTTTTGGTAAACACAAATTTAAAATATATTAGATATATAAGAACATTTGGAATAAGTAGACAGGATGACTTATCTCCAGGAGAAAGCCATGGAGTGCTTACTCCAAGCTACTTAGATTGAGATATTTTTTCAGTCTAGAGACATAGTTTTCTGTCTCTAGTGAGAACCAGGTTTTTGCATCCTAAGGAAACTTGTTTCCTTCAGAGCTCACAAAGTGCTTATCCTAAAGCCTGTGCTCAGGAGAAACATCCTTCTTGGAGTAGACAGTGTACAAATTGCTGTCATCTTTCACAGCTGCACAAATGAATCCAGTGCCATGAACAGATTCCTGAGCCACACAATGCACTGAGAACCTGCGACTGGGTGAGATGCAGACAGATGTTGGTCAGGACAGTCGGCTGTGTGCAGCCTTTGTTAGCCTGTTTCTGCCACCGGGAGCCAGGCCGGCACTTTATCTGTGCAGAGCTTTAGCCCTAATGGCGCATTCTGTTGATACTGCTGGACTCGAGATTTCTTTCTTGAATGGAGCAGAGGCACTCCAGGCTGAGCTGATATTAAGATTATCTAGTTTCATCTAACTGGTCTTTCAATTTGAGTTGTTTTACAACCTTTTATTTGCAGATACTGTAGGTAGCAGTGCAAAACAATTCTTGTCTCTAGATTAAAAAAAAAGTTAATTCTGACAGATGATGATTGCAGAATTGACTCTTTTTGTCTACATGTTTCCATTTTACCCCAACTTTCCCCATAGACATAGCCAGTTCTATTCCTACTTGTGAATATATTTTAATATTTCTTCATTCCTCGTGTATGTGTGGATCTCTGCTATCTCCTTGTAAGAACTCAAAAACCTGCCTGATCTGGATGGAATTTGTCCACCCCAAACTCAGGTAGCACTAATACTGCACCATTAAAAAGTGGGGCTCCAGGGGCAGACAGGCCTTGAGATGCTGCCCTGGAGTGGAATTGGATGTCTTGATGAAAGGGCTTGCCTAAGAGCCTTTTTGGGTTTTTTCCCCTGCTGCCTTCTCTATGTGGAATGTAGTTCTTGAAGTACAATCCTAGAAGGACCCAGCCTGAAGCAGACAGCTGACAAGCAACCTGCCTTTGCCTTGATCTTTCCACTCTCCAGAGCTGTGAAATGTATTTACATCCTTTATAAATTACTCCAGTCTGGGGTATTAGTAAATAGCAGTACAAATGGACTAGACTCCCTTATGGTGTGATGGCTAAAGTTATGTTGATGTCTATGTCTTAGTTTGGGTTTCTATTGCTGTGAAGAAACACCATGATCACTTCAACTCTTATAAAGGAAAACATTTAATTGGGGCTGGTGTACAGCTTCAGAGATTAGTTCATTGTTGTCATGGCAGGAAGCATGGCAGCGTGCAGGCAGACATGGTACTGGAGAAGGATCTGAGAGGTCTGCATATCGATGCTCAGGCAACAGGAAATGAACTGTGTGCTACATGAAGCATAGCTTGAGCATAGATGAGACCTCAAAGCCCACCCCCACAGTAGCATTCTTCCCCAACAAGGTCACATCTCCTAATACTGCCGCTCCCTATTGGCCAAGCATTCAAACACATGAGTCTGTGGGGCCAGACCTATTCAAATAACCACAAGCTTTATGTTTAAAGTCTTTGCTTAAGAAAACCAAACAGGGGCTGGAGAGATGGCTCAGTGGTTAAGAGCACCGTCTGCTCTTCCAGAAGACCTGGGTTCGATTCCCAGCACCCACATGGAAGCTAACAACTGTCTGTAGTTCCAGTTCCAGGCAAACACCAAGGCAAATAAATAAATAAAGTTTGTTTTTTGTTTTTTGTTTTTTTTTTTTTTAAAAAAGAAAACCAAACAGCGAAATTAGACCTTCAAATATTAAGGTCTGTTAAAGGCTAATTTTTACTGCCATTTCTCCTTCTGTAAACAAGCTTGTTTTGTAAGAGGGGATCTTCTGCTTGTGAAAATAAATTGTAACTTTGTATTCTTTGCCTTTATAACTGCTGTGGAGGTGGCCGCATTAGGAAATCTAGAGTCTGGAAGTAGGCCTGGTACCAGTGTTAGTTCCTTGCGTAAAAGCAAGCACACACTAACAAGGCCACGCATGGCATTTATTTAAGAGAAAAGTCCCAGGTGGGTAAAGAGACAGAGGAACAAGACAGAAGTCAGGGGACAGAGAAGAAAAAGGACCGAGCACACGCTTGCAGCCGCTTTTAAGGGAAGGGGGCGTGCACGGGTATGCGTCATGCTTCCGTACACAGTGCCGCAGGGTTTACGTAGCCATGCCCAGGGGCGTGCCTCCGTGCAAGGTGCATCCCACCTGAGCCAGTAGGCTCAGCTATGTGGAATGCTAGGAATCTTTACAACCAGTATCTGAATAAAATCTTCTTTGTTAAATTTTATTAATGGTCAGAATGGTGAATCTCTGAGTGACCCAGATCCATTAGAATTGGGATGAAGTAAATAAAGTTGTTAACATATTAATTTTATATTTGTGTGAGTGTTGTGGAATAATCTTAGATTTTCAGGGGTCTTCCCCAATCAAACATGATCCTTTTTAACCTTGAATGATTCCACAACCTTTCATTTTCTGTGGAAACAAAAGTAGAACCTTGTCTCCAATGCAACATGTTTTTTTTTTTTTTCCTTTGATTTTGAAGACATTTTAAATTTTTAAATTTAAGTATAAGTTAGTTTAATTTAGCAGTTTCTATTAGTGTCTCTCAGCAGCTATCCTTTGCTCAGCAGCAATCAACAAATTAAAAAGACAACACAATAACATACAGGAGCAGACTCCCTGTGTAGTTCCCATCTCTACATGACTTATTCTTTTTTTCTTTTACTTTATTATTTTTAAACTATTTTTTGTGACTGTCTTTTCTTTCATTTTTAAGCCTAGGCACATTGTTAAACACACTATAACCTGTTGAGAGGGTTTTGTTTTGTTTTTCCATCTGAATCTGCTTTACTGCATATCTGCAACCTTTTCTATTTGCATGAACAAAACCTTAAACCTACCACTTGGCTTAGCTCATGGTACACTGGTGGTTCAAGTACATAGGCAGCTGCTAAAAGACATGTCTCTTCACCTCGGCTGGCATGAGAGACACAGACAAGAAAGCCATATTGGCTCCCTTTTTGTGTGTTTAGATGTTTTTTAAAGCTTTTTTGGGTCTTAAGTGGATATGTGTGCTGGATGTTAGGCATTTGTAGTCAGACCTTTTTTTCAGGACTGCCTGCTTGCCAATAATGACAAAGAGACTTATTAATTATGAAAGCTCAGTCGATAGCTTAGGCTTGTTCCTAACTAGCTCTTACAGCTTAAATTAAGGTACATAGTGCATATTAATCTTCATATTGCCAATAGCCCTTGGCTTTACTTTCCTCCAGCATGTCTTGCTCCCTCTATATCTCCTGGTGACCATACCTTCCTTCTTCCCAGTCTCCGCTGTGTCTGGCTGTCTCATCTGTACTTCCTGTCTAGCTATTGGATGTTTAGCTTTATATTAAACTAACCAGAAGATGCCTTCGTAAAGACACATCTTCACAGTATACAAGAAGATTATTCCATAAAATGTGAGTTATGAGTTTAATATTTATGAAATTTTTCTTTAACAAATGTATCAATAATTTCCACTGCTGTTTGTATTTTTGAGCCTTAAGAAATAATGTCATTTTCTACCCCAGGATTCAGAAGGTTCTCATATACATTCTTTTAGGTCTTTTACAATTTATCCTTTATTTTATATGCTCTCTGGAATCTACCTTTATTTATGATATGATGTAGGAATGAAATTTATTGATTTTTGTTTTAACCCATGTAGAGCCCGTTTCCCAGCACCAGTTACTAGATCTTCATTGGCAGGGTGCCTTCCAGCATCAATCTCTTTCAGGAGCCCCATCCCCCACTCCCCTCCATTGTCTGCTTTTTCATGCCTGTGCTAGAATCAGGGAATTCCTGAATTCCTGTTGATTATAAAGAAATCCTAACGTCTGGGCAAGCCTCCTGTCATGTGCTATACGTAAAATGACCAAAGCTGACAGTGACCCTCTACTTCTCTGTATAATGTTTTGGAAAGGGTGCTAAGAAGTTTCAAAATGCCTAGTAGGTTTTTACCTAAGTTTTATTAAATTCATAGATTATCTTGAAGGGAAGTTACTTATTTAAGAGTCTGTTTTCTTCTGCAGTGCAGGGGTTTTGAACCCAGGGCCTTGCATATGTTAAGCAAGTACTCTAGCACTGAACTGTACCCCAGCTCAACTTCTTCAGGAATCCGATCTTCCTGGTATGGCAGACAGCTCTGTGTAGATATTTGTTTTCTATTAAGCTCTGTGAGATTTACTCATTATTTAGCCTTGCATTGCATCTACTAGTTTAATTTCCAGGTACCTTGGAGTTTTACAGCAGTAGATGGTATATTTTTGAGATACTTGTTGCTGATGTGGAGTAATATTTCTGATGTGCAGATATTGCAACCTACAAAGCTTCTGAAAATTAGAATTTCTCCACGTGATCCTTCAGCCAGTGATCCCTCTTGGATATGAATATGAGCTGATATTTATTTTTAAATCTACCTTTGGAAACTATTGTTTGTTTTGAGACAGTCTCATGTCAAAGATGGCCTTGAATTCTGATCCTCCTGCCTTTGCAACCAGGTGCCAGCATCTCAAGTAGAGACCCCTGGAAAATTTTAACATAATGCTTTGCTGAACGTCATGCCTGTTGTGGACACTCTGCAGGTATTTGTGTAGCTCAGTGCAGCCCAGATGGAAAGAGATGCTGGCAGTCAGGAACCTAGGCATACTGAACACTACAGCTCGAATGGAAAAGTATTCAGGCGTTGGAGAGTGAGCGAATACCCAAGGTTACAGTAAGCCTAGGCAGCAGCTTACAGCCCTACTTCAGGGAAAGGCTTCCACAGTGTTAACAGCTCTGCTTGGGCAAGGGAGGGCAGCCCTTTGAAGAGTTTTCATGCTGGCTGCTCTCCTTGAGGACTGTAACAGCTCAATAGGAGGTCCTCTGGGTGGCTAGAGTGTTACATCTTTGCTCCCTCAGCTGATCTCTGTCCAGGCTCTGCTGCTGCTACTGCTGCTGCTGCTGCTTCCCCAAAAGAAGAATATCTTCCTCAAACCTCACTCATATAAGAGATTGATTGGGAGGGAAGGATCCAGGAGAGTGTGGCTGCCTCAGCCTTGGGTGGGAGAAGACAGCAGGGAAAGGGCTGTGGGCTCAGGACTTAGCTAGGGCTTCTTGGGGGCAGAGCTCTCAAGGGAGACTTTAAGAGTGGCAATTGGTCAGATTTTTTTTTCACCTTGATTTGGCTTTTTTTTTAAGCTACAAATATTTTTATTACTTCCTTGATATTAAAGTAATATTTAGTGCTTCAATAATCATATGGAAACATGCTTTTCCTTTATTAAATGCAAGTAGATTTTTATATTTACTCACTTTTCCCCATGTAACATTTTTCTTTTTTATGAATAAAGTCATCATTTCTAATCCATGTATCCCCTAGTTCAGATTCCCTTCCCCCTCCCACCCCTCCCCTTCACTCTCTCTTCTCCCCATCACTTTATCTCCTCCCAAGCAAGGGCAGGAGGTCCCAAGGTCCCAAGGTACCAAGATGGCTTAGTTCAGCATCCACTCCAGGCAGATCCACTTTCCTCATCCCAACATCAAGACTGCATCAGGTGTTCCTCTGGAAGGAATTGGCTCCAAGGTACCAGTACAAGGTAGTTCAGATCCCAAGCTGTTCAGTGTTTGTGGTTTGCAGCTTGGACATGCTTAGCTTTTTGTTAAAAGTCCACTAATGAGTGAGTACATCCCCTGCTTATCTTTCTGGGTTTGTGATACCTCACTCACGAGGTTATTCCCCAGATCCATTCATTTGCCTGTAAATTTTAGGATGTCGTTATTTTCTTACCACTGAGTAGTATTCCATTGTGTAGATGTACCACAGTTTGTTAATCCATTCTTCAGCTGAGGGGCATCTAGGATATTTCCAGGTTCTTGCTATTACAAATAATGCTGCTATGAACATAGTTGAGCAAATGCCCTTGGAGTGTGAATATGCATCTTTAGAGTATATGCCCAGTAGTGGTATTGCTGGATCTTTAGGGAGCTGATTCCCAGTTTTCTAAGAAACTGCAATATTCCATTCCAGAGTGGCTGAACAAGTTTACACTCCCACCAACAATGGAAGAGTATTCCCCTTGCTCCGCATCCTCTCCAGCATAGGCTGTCATCTGTGTCTTTTATCTTAGCCAATCTGAAAGGTGTAAGGTGGTATCTCAAAGTTGTTTTGATTTGCATTTTTCTGATGGCTAAAGATGATGAGGCCTTTTTCAAGTGCCTTTCAGCCATTTGTAATTCTTCTGCTGAGAATTTCCTTTTTAGTTCTGAGCCCCATTTTTTTGCTTGGGGTATTCAAAGTTTTGGGCTCTAGTTTCTGAGCCAGTCCTCTGTTATTTGTAGGGTTGGTGAAAATCTTTTCCCATTCTGTAGGCTGCCATTTTGTCTTATGGACTGTCTCCTTGGCTTTACAGAAGCTTCTCAGTTTCAGGATATCCCACTTATTGATTTTTGTTCTTAGTGTCTGTGCCACTGGTGTTATATTTAGGAAGTGGTCACCTGTGCCAATGTGTTGGAGGGTATTTCCCACTTTCTTTTCTAAAAAGTTCAGTGTGACTGGGTTTATGTTGAGGTCTTTGATCCACTTGGATTTGAGTTTTGTGCAGGGTAACAGGCTCGGATCTATTTCCATTTTTCTACACACTACCATCCAGCTATGCCAACACCATTTGTTAAAGATACTATTTTTTTCTCAAAGAATATTTTGGGCATCTTTGTCAAAGATCAGGTATTTATAGGTTTTTGGGTTAATACCTAGATCCTGAGTTCGATTTCATTGATCTACAAGTCTGTTTTTATGCCAGTACCAGGCTGTTTTTATTTCTGTAGCTCTATAGTATAACTTAAAGTCAGGGATGGTGATGTCTCCTGAGGTTCTTTTGTTGAGCAAAATTGTTTTGGCAATCCTGGCTTTCTTGTTATTCCAAGTAAAATTTTGTATTGTTCTTTAAAGGTCTGTAAAAACTTGTGTTGGGATTTTGATGGAAACTGCATTGAATCTGTAGATTGCTTTTGGTAGAATGGCCATTTTTACTATGTTGATCCTACCTATCCAGGAACATGGGAGATCTTTCCATTTTCTGATAGCCTTTTCAATTTCTTTCTTCAGTGATTTAAACTTTTTGTCAAATAGATCTGTTACTTCTTTGATTATAGTTACTCCAAAGTATTTAATGCTGTTTGCAGCTATTATAAAGGGTGATGTTTGCATTATTTCTTTTTCAGCCCTTTTATCTTTAGTGTATGGGAGGGCTACTGATTTCTTTGAGTTAATCTTGTATTTTGCTACATTGCTGAAGGTGTTTATCAGCTGTAGCAGTTCCCTGGAAGAATTTTGTGGGTCACTTATGTATACAATCATATCGTCTGCAAATAGAGATAGCCTCACTTCTTTTCCAATTTGTTTCCCCTTAATCTCTTTTCGTTCCCTTATTGCTTTAGCTAAAACTTCGAGAACTATATTGAATAGATAAGGTGAGAGAGGACATCCTTGTCTAGTTCCTGATTTTAGTGGGATTGCTTTGAGTTTTTCTTCATTAAGTTTGATGTTGGCTGTCGGCTTCTTGTAAATTGCCTTTATTATATTTAGATATTGTCCCTGTATTCTTGATCTCTCCAGGACTTTTATCATAAAGGAGTGTTGGATTTTGTCAAAGGCTTTTTCAGCGTCTAAGGATATGATCATGTGGTTTTTTTTCTTTAGTTTGTTTATATGATGGATGGCATTTATGGTTTTTCATATGTTGAACCATCCCTGCACTTCTGGGATGAAGCCTACTTGATCATGGTGAATGATATTTTTTATATGTTGTTGTATACAATTTGCCAGAATTATATTGAGAATTTTAGCATGAATATTAATGAGGGAAATTGGTTTATAATACTTCTTTGTTGCATCTTTGAGTGCCTTGGGTATTAGGGTAATTGTGGCCTCATAAAAAGAGTTTGGCATTATTCTTTCAGTTTCTTCAGTGTGGAACAGTTTGAGGAGTATTGGTAGTAGCTCTTCTTTGAATGTCTGGTAGAATTCTACACTGAAACCATCTGGAACTGGGCTTTTTTTACTTGAGAGTCTTTTAATGACAGCTTCAAATTCCTTTAAGGTTATGGGTCTGTTTAGGTATTTAACCTGATCTTGATTTAATTTTGGTAAATGGTATCTGTCCAAGAAGCTCTCCATTTCTTCTAGGTTTTCTATTTTTGTGGAGTATAGATTTTCAAAGTATGACCTGATACTTCTCTGGATTTCCTGGGGATCTGTTGTTATGTCCCCCTTTTCATTTATGATTTTGTTGATTTGGATACTCTTTCTCTGCTTTTTGGTTAGTTTGGATAAGGGTTTATCTATCTTGTTGACTTTCTTGAAGAACCAACTCTTTGATTCATTGATTCTTTGGGGGTTTTTTTGTTTGTTTGTTTGTTTGTTTCAATTGTATTGATTTCAGCTCTAAGTTTGATTATTTCCTGGCATCTACTCCTTCTAGGTAAGTTTGCTTCTAATTGTACTAAGGCTTTCAGCTATGCTGTTAGTTCTATAGTGTGGGATTTGTCTAGATTATTCATATAGGCATCTAGTGCTATGAATTTTCCTCTTAAGACTGCTTTCATTGTGTCCCACAAGTTTGGGTACATTGTGGATTCATTTTCTCAAATTAATTTTTTTCTCAATTTCTTCCTTGACCTAAAGGTGATTCAGTTGAGTGATGTTTAGTTTCCATGAGTTGATAAGCTTTCTGTGATTTTTGATGTTGAACTCTAACTTTAGGCTCTGGTAGTCCGATATGATACAAGGGATTATTTCCATTTTTTTGTATCTGTTGATATTTGCTTTATGACCAATTATGTGTTCAATTTTAGAGAAAGTTCCATGTAGTACTTAGAAATATGTATATTCCTTTGTGTTTGGGTGGAAGCTTCTGTAAATATCTCTTAAATCATTTGCATTATAACCTTTATCAGACACCTTATTTCTCTGTTGAGTCTCTGATTGAAGTCTCCCACTATTAGGGTATAAGAGTTGATGTAGGATTTGAGCTTTAGTAGTGTTTTATTTACATACATAGGTACCCTTATCTTAGGGGCATAAATATTCAGGATTGAAATCTCATCTTGATCAATTTTTCCTGAGATGAATAGGTAATGTCCATCCTGGTCTCTTTTAATTGATTTTAGTTTGAAGTCTACTTTGTTAGATATTAGGATGGCAACCCCAACTTGTTTCTTAGGGCCAATTAATTGGAAAATCTTTTCCCAACCCTTTACTCTGAGCCTGTGTCTGTCTTTGTGGTTGAGGTGTGTTTCTTGTATGCAACAGAAGGATGGCTTCTGTTTTTTTTTTTTTAAGCCATCGTGTTAGTGTGCGTCTTTTTATAGGTGAATTGAGTCCTAAGATTTTGTCTGATGATGCAGATTGCCCTGGAGATGGGGTCCAGGCAGGCAAGCTAGGGGTCCCTAGAAGAGGCCCCTCCCAGCTAAAGCCTGAGATCAGACCCTTGGGTGTGACCTTGATTCCTAAAAGGAATTCTCTGGATGGGTGGCCCAGGATCTGGACTCTGCTTACCCTGATTTGGTTTTTATTTTATGGCCAAAATGTTTCTTTCACTGGCTCTTTGGGGCTTTGGTGCTCTAATTTCAAGGCCAGGGCACATTTCTTTTTGGTTCTGGGTTCTGGGATAAATGTATTTCACTGGCTCAGGTCTTAGATTTAGGGTATTTTTCTTTCACTAGCTCTGGGTTTAGGGCTAGAGTGCGTTTTTTTTGATGGTCTGGTCTCAGAGCCAGGGTGGGTTTCTTTGACTAACTCTAGGTTCAGGGCTAGAGTGGGTTTTCTTTCACTGGTTCTCGTTCAAAGCCAGGGTGTGTTTCTTTGGCTGGCCACTTTTCCCACACACACACTGTAAATAACTGCCGAATAAACAATGACTAAATGGTGGCATGGTGACTTGGGAGCAGAGGTCAAGGCTAGCCTGGTCTACAAAATGAGTTTCAGATGACCAAAGCTACATATAGAGACCATGTCTCAACACCATCACCCCCACTCCCAAAGGATAAACAAAACCAACAGCATTTTAAAAAAGTGATATATACTTCTATACAGTGTGCCAACGTCATGTTTCACTGTGTTAGTGTAGAAACACTGCCTATGCATCCCCTGTCTTGCAGCTCTATGTAGGTACGATCTGGTTAGAAAGAACTCTTAGCACTAACAGAAGGGCGGGAGGGTGGGATACTCAGATTGATTTCTGGAGGGAGCCAATAAGAGGCCAGTGTTGCTAAGCAACCGCCTTCATGATAGCCGGTTCCTGGCCTCCTCCTAGCTGAGACAGTAAACAAAAGGATCATCCTGGACAATGGGAGCTGGAGGTGGAGAGGTTTGCAGACTAATTCCAATGTCTAGGGCAAAGCTAGGACTATGGCCCAGCCATAGGAGAGGCTTTACCGTCCACCGTACAGTTGACTCTTCTTCCTCTCCAGGTAGAGAATGATACTCATTCTGTAATCATACAGTGGGTTATTGAGAGCTTCAAGGAACTCTAAAGGCACAGGTTTTTTTTTTTATTTATTAAATATATTGTCCTGAAATGAGGAATTCATAGTAGATTTTTAAAATTTCCTGGGATCTTCAGTGTAGGGATTCCGCTTTGGTATTTGAAGTGACTGGGGATAGCCAGGTACAAATCTGAGAAGCACAGCGCTGAACAGTTGACTGCCTCAAGTGCTGACAGCATATTTAGCTGTCAGTGGTGAGTAGTGCTCAGAGCCAGAGCTATGTGTGACTCAGGACTCGAAATGGCTGACCAGGAGGTTAGAACTTTAGACATATTAAGGAACCCCGAACACCTAGTTTGCAAAATTAAGTGTGTATCTAAATCACGTGGATGGCCTGGCTCGGCTCTCTGATCTTAAGAGTTTACATTCTAACTGAGCAGAGTTTGTAGTCCCAGGACTTGGAGGGCAGAGGCAGGAGGGCTGAGTGTGTGGCCAAATCTGGCTATATGTCAATAACATGACTGAAAACACAACAGTAGCTGGAAGGGATAGCTCAGTAGAGAATAGAATGTGTCACAACACCCCCTCTCCCAAAGGATAAACAAAACCAACCACATTTTAAAAACTGACATATACTTCTATGCAGTACACCACTCTGTGTGTGTATGCGCGTGCACACGTACACTTATACTTTGTTTTGATTTTTCTTTTGTTTATTTGTTTTTTCAAGACAAGGTTTCTCTGTGTAGCCCTGGCTGTCCTGGACCTCACTCTGTAGACCAGGCTGCCCTTGAACTCACAGAGATCTGCCTGCCTCTGCCTGCTGAGTGCGGGATTAAAGGCGTGCACCACCTCCTGGCATAACTTTGCAGTTCACTTAACTTCCCAGTGGACATTGATGCTCTCAGCACAGGAACAAACAGCCATAGAACTTCCTGTTTGAGACTGCTTGCTCCTCACTGGGCCAAAACTCATAGACCCACCTGCCTCTGCCTCTGCCTCCTGAGTGCTGGGATTAAAGGATGAAGCACCACACCCAGTTGATCTCAGTTTATTTCCATAAAATAAATAAATTATTGTTAAATTTATACCCAGATCCTTGACTTTTAGCCAATGAGAGATGTAGACCCAGGTGAGGGAAGGGCTGTTCTCTTTCTTGTGTTACTTTCATTTCTCCTGTCTTTCCCAGTGCCGCTGGCACAAAGGCCTTACACATACTCCCCACACAAACAGATATAAGAACTATGGGAGTGGAAGCCTGCATGGTAGAGGTGGCCATGATGGGAGAGGTTTGTACTCAAGGGCAGCTAGGGACTTAGCTCTTGGGAATTCTCCTTGAGGAAGGGATGACCACAGAGTGTTCTGCAAAGGGTGCCTATGAGAGGCAGAAGGGGCAGTGGTGCTTGGGGGCTGGGGGGTGGAGAAAGGAGGCGCCCCACATCACAGAGGTCAAGGAAGGGCAATGGTTCTCTGACTGAGCACAGCTGGCCATAGCCACCATGGTGAGTTGGTAAGTTCTTCCCTGGCCTTTTTTGTTTGGGGTGATAAATCTGATATCACATGTCTCTGGGTAATTCAGCCTTGGCCTGGCCTAGTCAGTATAAGCCCCTTAGCATCTGTAATCTACAGGCTGAGGGTGATAACTTCTTGAAGGACTGCTTTACACAATGTGGGAAATTAGCTTTCTTTCTTCCAACATTCTTGGGGTTTTTGGCTGAGCCCAGTAAACCAAGTGGACAAAGCATAAGGAGTGAAAACTAGAAATTTGTCTGCACACGCATCAGAAACAGCCACTGGGAGAGACTCAAAGGGCAGCTGCCACTGTGCTGACTGATACTGTTTCTCAGCAAAGGGACACTTACTGACATTTTTTAGAGGCTGATGTTTCTGTTTAGCTGAGGCTGGCTTCAAACCGGGTGTCAGTTCCAAGTTGACCGTGGACTTGAGATCCTCCTGTCTCCGCCTCCAAAGCATCAGATTATAGATGTGTGTGCCACTGATAGTTTTTTAGAGAAGGAACAGGACAAAGGACTTTGAGCTTCTAAGAGTGACAAGGACAAGGGCTAGTTCAGCACGATCCTTTATGCAGATCCCTTGGTTCCAGAGTGAGCAAATCACCCAAGTCATCTTCGATTCACTTGTGGGAAGAGGCCAAAGGCTTCTTTGTAACTGCTTTTAATTACCAGCAATTCAAAATAACCATAGATCAAAGTAGCATATCTGAGGATAGTATATTCTCCTACCCTTCTTAAGACTAGCTAAAAATTTGCTCAGCATCCTGCTGATGTCTTAAATTTTTATTAATTATTCTCATGCATACAACCAAGGCAGGCCAGAGGACAGCGGTGTGGGGTTTGCTCTCTCCTTCCACCTTCGTTTGTGTGGACCCCAGAGGTTGAACTCAGGACGAGAGCCTTGTGTAGCAGCCCCTTTGCCCACCGAGCCAGCAGTCAGCCCCTCATAATGTTTCCTAAGAAGCCCTTAGTTCCCTTCCTCTTGGTCTTCCCTCCCTTAGATCATCCCAGGAGCCTTCTGTGGGACTCTCTCACTGTGATAGTGCATTTCAGAATTTCTCTTGCCTTGCATTTCCCAACCCTCTCTACAGAAACACCAGCCTATCCCACAGCAAACCTCAATAATCTCTTCAGCACATGGCTTGTGTTTTCTGGACACAGACAACAGACTCAATAACTGTCTCTAGGGCAATTCCTTAGAGTAATTACAAAGTGGAGCTGTTCAAGTGACCCTTCAGATTTCTTCATGAGAGAATACAAGGTTGCTAGGAAACCAACAATAGGTGGTAACCACACCTAGCATGAAAATGTTCCCAATCTAAAGCACTATAATTATATTCAGAAGAATTTTTAGCTACACTTCCATTACCTTTTTAAAAGTCAATTTGACAAATAGTTATGGAACTTATACATGCAATGAACTTGGAAAGCACAGATCCAGTTTTGCCACTCCATCACTCCAAAGCTTCCTTTCCCTCCCTCCCCCCAAGTCTCGTCAAGTTCAGACAAAGACGTGTAGGGTGACATACACAGCCACCTCACTTTACCCCCCTCTGGCCTCACCTCCAGGCTGCTCTGTCTGCACCTCACCACCTGGGTTGTTCTAGAACCCTTCCTGGCTTCCCCAGCACAGTTTCCCAAAGCTCAGATTAAAAGATACTGTCTGAAGAAGATGTGTTTCTCATTTCTGTTCATTGGTTCTTTCACATGTATATGCTTTCTTTCAAGAAATAGTTTTTGTCCACTGTGTGCTGAGCAGATCTTGCTTTCCTCCTTTCTTTATGGAGGACAAGTAATAACTATCTGCTGTGACAGAGTTGCAGCAGCCAGTAATTCCTTTATCCTACACATTATTGTCCTGATGTAATATGCACAGTGTTGAGAATTTTAAATTTTAGAAAGGAGCTGTAATTATCCCTGAGTGGTTCTTAAAAATCACATATGCTTTGTTACCCAACCATGCTCAGCACAGCAATGGGAGATGTTCTCCTCTATCTGGGCTTTGTTCAAGTTTTATTAAATTAGGGCACTTCCATCCCCAAACACTTCTCCTCAAAGGTGCAGGCTTTGTCTGAAGCTATGTGGCACCAGAAGTCTTATTCCTGGGGAGATAGATGTCTTCTCCCGATAACCATTCCACCAGCTGACTGCCATCACACCTGTTAATGGCTGTTAATTAACCAACTGCTGCTTTTCTTTAGACATAGACATGATCCACTCTGTATCTCTGTGCACAAACAGGTCCAGGCTTCTATGACCTCTGCATGTTGTTACCTCTAATGTAGTGCTGAAATATCATGACCAAGCAACTCATTAAACCACCACAGCACTATCCTGCCATATTTTGTTTGTGCTCCAACAAATAAAGCTTGCTTGGAGATCAGAGGGCAGAGCTAGTGACTAGTTAGCTGTAGAGGCCAGGCAGTGGTGGCTCACACCTTTAGTGTCAGCACTAGGGAGGTGAAGACAGAGAGTGATATGGCTGGGCAGAGAGAGGAATATAAGTCGAGCAGAGATAGGAGTTGGGTCCTTTTCAGGTGAGAAGTTGGCGAGTTAAGAGGTAGCTGTGGCTGCTCCTTTGTCTCTTGGATCTTTCAGCATTTACTTCAATATCCGACTCTGGCTTTTTATTAAGACCAATTAGGATTCAAGCTACATGACCTAGTCATTGTCACCCCAGCCTCCTTAGCACCACAGCACTGCCCACTGTGAACTGTCACCCAGCCTCCTTTGTGTATATATATATATATACACAAACCCCTTGGATTGTAGCAAATTCTCCAGTATGTTCCTAAATTATGACCAATTATATGTTCAGAGTCTTGTCACAGAAACAGAATCCCATTTGAGTCTTTTGGAGAGAGCTCATAAAAGGAATGTAAGTATGGCACAACAGATCAGTGGTACAGGGGAGGCTACAAGGCTTTGTGGTCAGAGGGAGGAAGAGGAAACCTAATGGATGCAGGAACTGCTGAAGAGATACTCAAGGAGAGGTAGGGAAAGGAAAGGCCCATGTCTTTCTCCATAATTCTGGACCACTGAGCTTCTCAATTCTGACCACCATCTGTACGTCCTGGGGCCCCTGAGACATGCTCTGTCTGGGAGGCTGCATCCATGTTGATTGGCTCTCCACTCAACAGTCCTGTATTCCATTTTCATTGACTCAGCACCCTCAAGACCCTCCCACAATGACTCTGCAAGTTCCCACTGGGACACACTGACCAGAACATGCAGTTCTAACACTGAGGATCTGACCTCTGTAATTTCGCAACCATTTGATACAGTTCTTCATGTTGTGGGACACTCATCCACAGTATGATTTGTGTTGCTACTTCATAACTGCAATTCTTCTACTGTATGAATCATAATGTAATATCTGACATGCAAGCTCTGTGAAAAAGGCCATCAGGTTGAGAGCCACAGTTGTAGCATCTAGTCCATCCCTCCTTCTTCAGCAGAACAAAGACCTTCTATTCCCGCTAATGAGGACACTTAACTTCAGTGACTGCAGAGCTCCTTCAGAGAAGGAGAGTCACAGCTGAAGGGCAGGGCCATTCTTTGTATTTATGCTAGCCAGAGAGGGCAAAGACCTTAAGAAGTATGGTGTGTGCTGGAGACCAGAGGGGCAAGAAGTGGGGTCACAGGGCAAACTGGGAATGTCTGGCAGGGGAAAGGCACTGAGTGGGTGAGATCCTTGCACCTTTGGGCCCCTCAGGAGAAGTTCTGTCTCCGGAGCATGCTCTAATGTAGGCATTTTTGTATTTCTCCACATAATTCCAGCCCAGTAAGTCCTACAGAAGAGAGGGTATGAAAGGGGCCCTTTCATCCTCATGAGGCTGGCAAATTTTATTTCTAACTGTGTCTTGGAGTGCCTTTTGTTTGGTTTGGTTTAGTTTTGAAGACAGGATCTCATTTTGTAGCCCAGGCTGTCCTTGAACTCAAGATTCTCTTGTGCCAGCCTCCAGAGTGATAGGGTTACAGATGTGCACTACCATGTCTTTCTCCTTTAACTAATTTTTGAAAATAAATTCCAAAGGAAAAATGTATAATTCTGCATTATAACCATGTTACATATTTAAATTTCAAGTGAGTCTAGAGTCTATCTTTAATTGACAGAAAACCTTTCTTTGCAACATTTAATACTCAAATACTTGCTCATAAAAATGCCTCTTATAATCAGGGCAGTGGTGGTGCACACTTTTAATCCCAGAACTCATGAGGCAGAGGCAGTTGAGTCTCTGAGTTTGAGGCCAGCCTGCTCTACAAGTGAGTTCCAGAGTTCCAGAGCAGCAAGGGCAACATAGAGAAAGCCCTTCTTGGCGGGGAGGTGGGGGGGACAAAACCAAAAGTTCCATTTTGCTGCATTTATCTTTCTTGTTTTGCTTCTGTGTTCTGACAAACTTTTCAGCAGGCGACTTTAAACAATCTCCTTTGATGGGAAGGGAGCTCCTGTTATATTTGGGGAGGGTTTTCAGTAAGGATGAACTCTTGTGTGAAGCAACTTGCAGGAAGCATTTAGCCTGCACTTCTGAAAATTCCTCTATGTGTTGTGAAGATCTAAACCACCGAGTGCAACAGGAATCTGTTTAAAAAATAATAATAAAGTACTTAGAATCAGGGAAAGCAACACCAAAAAGTCATATTTTTATTATCTTAGTCACTATTCTATTGCTGTGAAGAGACATCATGATCGAGTCAGCTCTTATAAAAGAAAACATGTAATTGGGGGCTAGAAGGTTAGTTTGTAATAATCATGACCAAAAGTACAGAGGCATGGTGCTTACTGAAAGCCTGTATCTTGATCCACAGAGAGCAGGCAAGGAGACACTGAACCACACTTTGGGCTTTTGTAACCTAAAAGTCCACCCCCAGTGACATACCTCCACCAATAAGATCACACTTTCTAATCCTTCCCAAACAGTTCCATCAACTGGGGGTCAAACATTTAAATATATGAGCCAATGGGAACCATTCTTATCCAAACCACCACATTTATTAGACATATGCCTAGTGATCCAAGAGTAAGGGACCCACCATGCAAGCAACACTCCATCAGGGAGCTACATCCCAAGTCTATGAAATTCATTTAAAATTTAAAATACATTTAAGATTCTCCATGTTGAATATTCTTATTTACATTGTGGAAACTCTTCTCTATATTGGATATTCAATTCTTTTACTGATTTATAGTAATCCTTTTATTATTAAAGTAATAAATTATCATAAATAATGAAAAATAAGAATATATTAACACAAAAGTATTCAGGGCTAGAAGTATTTATAGCCCAATGGATGTGCAAGGTACACAAGTTCACCCAAGAACAATTAAAGAGACAAACCCCCAGCTTCATAATTCCAGCATTCAAAAATAATATGTTAATAGTTTTTGTTGTTTTGGGTTTTTTTTTTGAGACAAGGTTTCTTTGTGTTACTCTGGCTCCTGGAACTCAACTCTGCAGACCAGGCTGACCTCATACTCAGAATGCCTCTGCCACCAAAATGCTGGAATTAAAGGCATGTGGCACCACCACTAGATAGATGTTAATGCTCAAATCCATGTTTTCTGTGTATAAAGCACCCATGTACTTATACCACACACACTTTTATGTCCTGTCTTTTATCATGTGCCTTTTTATCTATTTATTTATTTTGAGTAAAGTTTTAGGATTTTATTAATAACAAAGCATCTTAGAACTGGATTGCTTGGCCCTCTCTCTTCCCATTGCCTCCACATCCAAATGCTTCCAGCTCTTAGTAGCCAGAGTTCTCTGAGTTCTGTATTTAGATCATCACCCTCAAGCCTCAGGTCAGTCTTAGTAGTTATAACCTTTTGGGAAAATGCCCTGCCCACCATAGTTGCCATTTCTGTCTATACTTTCCCTGGGCAGATAGAATTCTTGCCCTTCATATACCATCATTTTGGGGGCTGGAGAGATGGCTCAGCGGTTAAGAGCACCGTCTGCTCTTCCAGAAGACCCGGGTTCGATTCCCAGCACCCACATGGCAGCTAACAACTGTCTGTAGTTCCAGTCAGGCAAACACCAAGGCAAATAAATAAATAAAATAAAGTTTAAAAAAAAACAAAAAAAAAAACAAAAAAAAACATATACCATCATTTTGTGTGGCTGCCATATTCTTGCAGAGAGTATGGCGTGTCAGGATGTTTGTAGTGTCTGCTGAAGCAGTGGTATCCACACAGAAAAATGCTGAGCACTTATTCATTTGAGAACCTCCTCATATTAAAAATTTATCCAGTTTAAAAATTTGATTGGCTCAAAATACTTCATTGTATGGCAGTACTGTAATTTAGCAAAGCAGTTTTCTTTTACTAGACATGTGAGGACCACAGTTTTGTTTGTAAAAGAAATATAAATAAGAGAAATTAGTGTTTGCTTTTCTCTGTTTCTATTGCTCTCTCTCTCTCTCTCTCTCTCTCTCTCTCTCTCTCCTTCTTTCTTTCTCTGTAGTTGCTTTTACTTTATATTCATTTGAGCAACTTTGTTTGAGATCCTCAAAATTAGTTTTGAACTAATTAATATTTATAAATGAATTAACCTGTATTATTTGTATACATTTATGGGATCCAGTATGGTTTTCATACACACGCCATTTTCTGATCAACCTCACCCACCACCTATTCCTCCCAATCTTTACTAATTGCTATTCTGTTTTCAAATCCACCTATTTTTAAAAGATTTATGTATCTTATTTGTGTGTGTGTGTGTGTGTGTGTGTATGTGTGTGTGTGTGTGAAGAAGCTCTTGCAGCTGGAGTTGTGAGCAACACAGAACAGGAGCTGGGAGCAGACTGCAGTCCTCTGAATGACCTGCAGATGCTGAACCAACCACAGAACCATCTCTCCAGCCCCCAAACCCATCTACTTATTTTTAAGTGGCTTCTCCTTTTTCTATCCTAAAAATTGAGAATAAATGAAAAATTAATTTCAACCACAGGAATGGCAATGGGTTACATTAAAATGGTGACTTGAAGGCCATAAGTTCTATTCTTATATAAAATTTATAGGTGACTGCTGACATTATAATTGTAAGGATGCATATTATTAAATGTTTACTGGATTAGTCATGCTTCTAATACTAATATTAGACAGTACTAATGTAATATATGTGATAAGTATATTCCATATATAAATGTATTCTTAGGCCATTTGGCTCACTCAGTTACAGAGACTGACTGAGAAGCCTGCGGCAGCCATCTCTCCTACATGATTGAGACACTAGCATGTTGGCTACATGGTCAGTCTACACTTGGGACTTAGATGAAGGCCTGAAGAACAGGAGCCACTGGGTAGGACCCAGAGTCCAGAGCACTTGAGTGCCTGAGGCTCAAGAGCAGGAGGAAAGGGGACCTGGCACAGGAGACAGTTTTTCTTTCCTATACTGGTTCTAGCCAGCCCTCCAGTGAAACACAAATTCTAGTTGTTATTAAATGGAAACTCAGAGCCAGATTTGGGGGAAAGCTGGAATATCAGAGAGAGGAAACAGGCCACAGTCAAATCTCACCCAGCTAACTTCTCAGGGTAAAAAAAGCTATCTTCATGAATCCTCAGCCTGGCTCCTCACTTCTACAGCATACCATACTGTCTGCTTATGCTTCCTTAAATATCTTCTTTGCCCAGTTGTTTCATTTCTAGATTCAATTCTGCATCATATTCTAGAATTAAGATTAAAGGTGTGAGCTACTACTGTTTTGTAGTAAGGCCTTGAACTCATAGAAACACAGAAAGATCTCTGTCTCTGAAGTTATGGGATTAAATACGTAGGTCACCACTTGGTCTTTCCTGTGCTGGCATTAAAGGTGTGAGTTGCCACTCTCTGACCCTCCTGGCTTGACTATGGGTGTTCTCTGATATTCCAGGCTGATTTTATTAAATATGAAATATATCACCACAGTCCACCATCATATGGTGCTACTTGGACCTATCAACTCACAGGCCTATCTTTTCTGGAAACACCTCGAAGAGACTTCCACAATGATTAGTGGATTTGATATTTCTTAATCCATTAAAACTATTCCCAAATCTCTCTCTCTCTCTCTGTCTCTCTCTCTTCCCCCCTCTCTCTCTCTCTGTCTCTCT
>PVIH01005974.1:51853-116961 GCA_004025045.1 Sigmodon hispidus | reverse complement strand
AATGTTTCCCTTATTTCTTTTTCAGCTCTTCTATCTTTAGCGTATAGAAGGGCTACTGATTTCTTTGAGTTTATCTTGTATCCTGCTACATTGCTGAAGGTGTTTATCAGCTGTAGCAGTTCTTTGGAAGAATTTTGTGGGTCACTTATGTATACAATCATATCATCTGCAAATAGAGATAGCTTCACTTCTTCTTTCCAATTTGAATGCCCTTAATCTCTTTTTGTTCCCTTATTGCTTTAGCTAAAACTTCGAGAACTATATTGAATAGATAAGGGGAGAGAGGACATCCTTGTCTAGTTCCTGACTTTAGTGGGATTGCTTTGAGTTTTTCTCCATTAAGTTTGATACTGGCTGTCGGCTTCTTGTAAATTGCATTAATTATATTTAGGTATTCTCCCTGTATTCCTGATCTCTCCAGGGTTTTAATCATAAAGGAATGTTGGATTTTGTCAAAGGTTTTTTCTGCATCTAAGGATATGATCATGTGGTTTTGTTCCTTTAGTTTGTTTCTATGATGGATAACATTTACAGTTTTTCGTATGTTGAACCAGTCCTGCGTTTCTGGGATGAAGCCTACTTGGTCATGGTGGATGATATCTTTTATGCATTGTTGTATACGGTTTGCCAAAATTTTGTTGAGAATTTTCGAATCAATATTCATGAGGGAAATTGTTCTATTCCTATTATTCTCAAATTAGATCTTTTCATGGTGTCCCAGATTTCCTGAACATTTTGAGTTATGGCTTTTTTAGTTTTAATATTTTCTTTGAGTGATATATATATTTGAGCTACTGAGTCTTCCACTTCAGTGATTCTCTCTTCCATCTCTTGAACTCTGTTTGTTATGCTTGTATTGGTGGTTCCAGCTTTTTTCTTCAGGTTTTCTATTTCCATCTTTGCCTCATTTTGTGCCTTTTTTATTGCTTCCATTTGAGCTTTTACTTCCTGGCATGTTTCTTTCATAGATTTGTTCATCTCTTCCATTTTTGTGGTTTGTATTTTCTTCTATTTCTTTAAGGCTTTTTTTCATATCTTCTTTTAGAGCTTAGTTGATCAACAAAAAGGAATTTTTGGTGTTGCTTCCTTCTGTTTCCTCTTCATTGCTCAGTTCAGGTCTTGTATTTGTAAGATCGCCACTCTCTTCTGGAGTTACCTTGTTGTCCTTTGTATTATTATGTAATTTTTTCCACTGACCTTTGCCCATGGCTTCAGTGGTTCACGATTAGATGGGTGCTGGTCAGTTGTGGCACTTGGGTTTGTGTGCCTCCTGTCACCTCTCTGGTCAGGGTCTGAGTCTGTCCTTCAGAGACCCCTGCAGTTGTTGGTTCGCTCAGTTCGAGGTCTTGGTGGGTAGCCGTGCAAATTCCCTTAGCAGGAGCTGTGGGTGTGGTGACAGGCAGCGTTTACCCTCCCCTGCTCCAGGGACTCTGCAGACAGCACTTGGTCCCGGGAGCGGAACCGAAAGCTATGGGAGCTCAACTCTCCCTCTCTGGCTCGGATATAGGTGCTGAGGCCTGGTGACCCCTCCTCATCTCTGTGCGGGGTCTGAATCTGCCCTTCAGAGACCCCTGTAGTTGGTTCGCTCAGATCGAGGTCATGGTGGGTAGCCGTGCAAAATTCCTTCAGCAGGAGCTGTGGATGTGGTGATGGGCAGAGTTTTCCTGCCCCTGCTCCAGAGTGCGCTGGGCTATTTTGCCGATTTTTGTTTGCTATTTTATTTGCTTAGAATTTTTTGATTTTTTTTTTACTTTTTTCTTTAATTATTTTTCCATGCCAGCCACAGTTTTTTATTGCACTTTTTTTAGTATTATAATAAAAATTCAGAGCCATTTATTGTGGAAAAGCTTGAATATCAGAGAGATAAAGAATAAACCACAGCCACTTCTTGCCAAAGAACTTACTTCTTTTACCAAAGGACTCCTCAGGCCTGTCTCCATGAAACTCTCAGATTCCAAACTTCTCTTTCTTCAGGCCACCAAAGAAGTCTTCAGCAATGCTGGAAATCTCTCTTTTCCCCTCTACACAGCTTTTTTAACTTCTTCTTTTAATGTTTCTAAAGCTAGAATTAAAGGTGTATGTCACTACTGTCTGACTTTTTTGGCTTAGCTCTGTGGTTAATGCTTCTCTGATATTCCAGACTCATTTTATTAAATGTATATCACCACTGTTTCCATTTTCTCTGCTCATCCCACTTGCCTCCAGCTTCCCCCCACCGCTTCTCATCCATTCCTCAATGAAGATAAGGCCTCCCATAAGGAGTCAACACAGGCTGGGATATCAATTTGAGGTATGACCAGTACCACCCCCCCCATATCAAAGCTGAGCTAGGTATCCCTCTATAGGGAATGGGCTCCAAAAAGCTAGTTTATGCACTGGTCCTACTGCCAGAGGCCTCACCAATTGCTCAAGCTATACATTCAGAGGGTCTAGTTCAATTCTGTGCATGTTCCCCAGTTGTCACTTCAGAGTCAGTGAGCTCCTAATAGCTTGGGTCACCTGTTTCTGTGGCTTTCCCCATCATGATCTTAACTCTTTGGTTCATATAATTCCTCCTCCCTCTCTTCAACTGGATTGGGAGCTGGGCCCAGGGTTTAGCTGTGGATCTCTGCATCTGCTTCTCTCAGTTGATGGATGAAAGCTTTATGAAAACAACTAGGGTGGTCATCAATTTAATTACAAGGGAAGGCCAGTGTAGGCACCCTATCCACTATTGCTTGGAGTCTTAGCTGGGTCATCCTTGTGGATTTCTGGGAGTTTCTCTAGCACAAGTTTGCTCTTTATGGTTTTCTCTGTGAAGATAACTATTTCATTTGTTGCTAAGTTTTTGAACAGTCTCACTATGTGGGGAAAGCTGGACTTGAACTCTTAACCAACCCATTTCAGCCAACAGGGTATTGGGATTTCAGATATGAATTATCATCCCAGATTTTACTGTTGAGCTATAAGAATTCTTTATATATATTGGGGCTTAAAGTTTACTGTATTTATAGCTGGTAAAGGCTTCCATTCTATCTGTTGTTTTTGCCTAACTTATTATGTCTTTTGATGCTCAGGTGGTTACATATACACTTGCTTATGGTTGCCTTCCTTTGTGCTTCCCAGTAGATTAGGTGTTATATGCAAGACATCTCTGTGATTTGATGAGGTTTCATATTAGACAATCCTTATGTATACATTTATTGTTGCCACCTAAAATCCATAACAACATTTGAAGAGTCTTTGACTTTGTATTTTTTATTTTGTGGCTGTCCAATCTCCACACTGGTTGCCTTTGTTTTCTGCTTTCTTACCACCCTCTGGTGCTCTCACAATTTATTATTATACCACAAATCTGACAATATATTTATGCAGTGCTCATGAGAGCTAAAGTCAGTTGAATCATTCTGACTTAAGTTTGAGCACATTTGGCCATCATGATGCTTAAACATTTGAGAATAAAAACAAAGGCAATGAAAATTTCAGTCTTTATCAAAAGGTTGTGACTTTCTGAGCAGAAAAACTGTGTGGGGGGAAAACATGACACCTTGGTTGACAGCAGGAACTATTTGCATCTTTGAAACACAGTAAGTGTAGCAGAGTTTAGGACCATTGTGCTCAAGGTAGTTTTGCTGAAATTCATATTTTGGTTCCTGGAATACAGGCAAAATAAATGATGATGACAAAGAAGGAATTATAGTTAGAACCAGATTTTGGTACAGTTTTTCTGTATTGCAGTAATTCCCCCTTAATTGTGGTATTTGTGATTCTCTGGAGGAAAAGAAAACCAGAGAATATGTCAAGCTGAGTAACTCTTCTCAAATAAATAGCCAATGCTATCCATCTCTTCCATCATGATGAACTGCCAGAGAATACTAATGGCTGAGAGTCCTGCATCATTGATCTTCATCAGCCAACTGTATTATCCTGAGTGCAGAGCTTCTAGGTCTGGATTCTTCCTACATGCTTCTGCTTCCTCTTTCTCTAGCCCGAAACTTTCATTTTCACCTTTGAGTCATTAATCAAGGCAGTGACCTTGACTATGAAAATCTAAATTTGGTGGGTAAATGAAATGGAAACCTGCAGAGGCACAGCTCCACGAAGCTAGAGACTAGGTGATTTCTGCAGGTTGTCTGTCAGAGCATAAGGAGCCTTGGAAAATTGATGCCTGCACTGTAAAGAGGAAGCATCCAACACCTGCAGAGGAAGGAAATTCATGCTGCAACCCCAGGGTAGGATTTAGAAAATTAGTATTAGTTGAAAATTCCTTTTATTATCTCAGTCTTAAGAATAACTGATTATAATGATCACCATAGGAGATTTTACATGAAAATGTGAATTGAGGCCCCCCAATCTCTCCTAATCCTAGTAGTAGGGTACTGCTGTGTGCAATGCAGTGATAAGGTTCAGATACATGGAGATTTTAATACCAGAGAAACCTAACTGATTACGGGTAGTAACGGGGAACTTTCTACTGGACACTTAGAGGGATTTTTCCACCTGAACCCCTGCCATCTAGCAAATTCACCCACCAAATCTAACTTTTACCAAAGAACCTATTTGCTGTGTAGCATGCTTCTTATGACTGCTTGGCCTATCCTTCAACAAGCCACCAACTCCAAATCTATCTTATAAGGAAAGCCTGTGGCACCAGTGAAGTTGGTTAATTTTTAATTTGCCTAATTTTTAATTTAACTTCATCACATTTGTTGTCCGAAATCCTTATCTTAGAAGTCTTTTGTAAAGACTGGCAGAGGTAACATGCACAGAAGTACCTGCTCAATGTCAGAAATGGGAGCATGTGGCCATGCCTGTGATTTAGAAGGCTATAGAACATTCTCCTAGCCATAGTGGCAGTTCCTATAGCATTCCAGATTACAACATTCTTGACTTCATCATAACTGTCTCTTTGTACAGAATCTTCAATGCTCCACGTTCTGACATTGTGTTTTTGTGTGCGAAATTTATAGCATCATTAATAGGAAGCATGGAACAGAACTCCTCCAATTATCAAAGCTATGCCCATAAAAACCCTTTGTCAGAAAACTCAAGGTTGAAGAGGTTGTTCGTGTTATGGGAAAATGCTATTTGGAAGACTATATGTAACATAGAAACTTACAACTCCTTCCAAAATAGTGTGATGAACATAAATTGACAATGGCATGCTAACTAGAGGCTATTAGTAGAAATCTGCATACCTAAAATTGGTACTATTGGAGATCAGAAATTAAGTCCAACTTTACTGTTGGATTTATTTGTTCTCTGTCTTCTGCCTGAGAAACCCATGGAAACATTGGCTTGGATTTACCTTGTTTAATACATTGATGATGTACTCCATTGTGTGTGCTATCCTTAAGGCCTTTCTCATAATGCTATGCATAATATCTAAATGCCAAATGCCACCATGAGGACAAGTGTCTACATTTCTCTTTGGGATTCTATTTTCATTTTTCAAATCTGCCCTGAGGTTTCCTAGTAATTCTTTCACTTTTTACTATGACATCTTCCCATTTTATTTTTCCACCAATAGTGACCTAAGATGTCAATTTCTTCACATCTATTCCAACACTCTATTTGTTTGTTGTTGTTCTACATCTATATTGGCAGTGGTCATCCCAATATGTGTGGAGTAATACATCCATGAAATTATGGCCAAAACTAATGTGACACGTGTTTCTACCTTCATACATAAAGGTGTATGTGTATCATGTATACCTTCATCATCTATACATACCATACGTATACCACATATAATGAAAATTTCCATATTCATCCTCTTGGGTGTGATTTTTTTTCAGTTTCTTTGTCAGAATCAATGCTTGATAAGACTTTTTTTCTCATTATGTGTCTTTGACACCAATTTGAAAATATATACGTGTGTGTGTTGATGAGCTTTCTGTTTTGTCTCATTTGTTTATATATTGTTTTTATGATCATAAGATACTATTTTATTCTGGGTAGCACTGTAATATTTCTATGAAATTAGAAGAAGTAATGCATTCATGATTGCTTTTTTTCCTCAAAGTAAATTTTATACTTTAGATTCCTTTGAGATTCACATAAATTTTAGTATTTAAAAAATAATGCAAAATATCCTATAATGATTTGGATGGGAACACATTAGGTGAAATTTCGTTCACTTTTGACACTATGGATATTTCTAGAGAACTAACTCTCCAAAGTCACAAGCTGTTTTTCATTTATTTTTGTCCTCTTTGATTTTTAGCATTGTTTGTAGTTCTCAGTGTGAGTCCATGTCTACTTGGTTACAGCTATTCAAAAGAATTATTTTTGATGCTACATTGAGGGATTATTTAAATTATCTCTTAAATATTTTTATCATATAAAGTTGGTGAGTATTCTTAATGTGACTTCTGTATCAACTGAGTTGGCCATGTGACTTTTGTTTTCAGTTATGTACATTGGGTACATTAACTGATTGGTTTTCACACATGCACACACACACACAGTCCATTTCTTTCAGAGGTACATCCTACTCTGTTTGGCTATATTTTGAGATGTGGAGATTTTTCACTGGTATTCTTTAATGATATTTGTCAATTTCTCTTTTTAGGGGATTTTTGGTTAGCATTAGGTGTTCAGTAAGGCTGGTTTTATATATGGGTTTGGGTTTTGAGTCAATTTTCTTTGACTCACCTCATAATTCTTCAGTGAAGTCATATGATACTGGTATCCTTTTATTGAGTAGTTACTGAATACAGATAGGTCAATCCTCTTTAAACTAGTGGATCTAATTAGAGGTTTGACCTTTTTTCTGATTCAGTCTTGCTGTTTCTTATCTTAGAACACCCATAGATGATTTTCTTTTTGTGTTTAATCAATAATTTTCTTCTAGTTCTGTATGGAAAGTTCATTAAGTTTACATGGGTGAGAAAGAATTCTATTAGAAACTACATCAAAGCATATCTCCTAGTATAAAATACTAGGTCAACTTTGATTTCAATGATGAAATGGAAAAATTCCAAACATTCTAACTGTGGGCAAAAGGTAAAATTGTAATTATTCCATTTCAATTAATGGAGGTGGGGTGAGGTTGAAAAGGGGTTATCCATGCATAAAATGCTTTGAATTTAACATGACTTTTCTACTCCAAATTGCAAAGTTATTTAGCAATGCATAGTCCTAATAAAATTGTGACCTACAACTTTTATCTTTTATTATGCAACCACTCTACACTCCAGGTCATAATTTACTCATCTTTTTATGCTGTATTTTAAAAACACACATCCTCTCAAAGACCAGCATATAATTTTTTACATTTTCATCACAAATGATGTGTGTTTATTTTACGTAAAAATATTAAATAAAAGTGAGCACAGAATTGATTGGATAGATGTGTGTGATTTCCATTTCCTCTTCACAATCTGCTTAAAATTTAGTTGTTATATAGATAAGCTATCTGTGCCCAGGTACTTTCACAGTTCCATAATGTACAACATATATCACCTGACCACTCTCCTGCACACAAATGCACTTATAGCTTTTATCTCCTACACTGGCCACACTCAATGTCCACTATCTCTCCATTCCAGATGAGTAATAAATGGATGCAATATTGGCTAGTCCTTATTTCTGCACAGACTTTCACAACTTCTCAAAAGGCCTTTCTATGAAGATACTGGGATTGAATCATGACAAGCATTTTACTGTCTGAGCTATCTCTCCAGTCCCAGATAAAATACTTTATAAATTTTAAAAAGGATATGGTTAATAATGAAGGCAGAGCAATAGCCAAAGCCCTAAACTGCTCTAAGCAAATGTGGAGGCATGGCCATGCTTTTTAAAACTTAAAGGCTGCTTTGAGTCACATATTTATCACTGAGTCTAGAACTTCCCACTTCCAATGTCTTTCCAATGAAAATGCATATAGTGACGATTAAGAGGTTGTGAGAATGTCAATGATGTGAATTGATGCCCCCCACATCTCTCCTAATCCTAGTAGTAGGGTTCTGCTGTGTGCAATGTAGTGATAAGGTTCACATACATGGAGATTTTAATACCCCTTCAATTATGACACAAGGCAGTTTCCAACTTTTCTTTATTGGTCCTTTATTCTCCTTCTCTTTCTGTGTCTACATGGTCTCTGCTTACATTCTTTACTCCCCATTCACGGCAAGAGTAGGTGCTTGAGATATGAGCAGCTTCTCAGTTTTCACATTTGCATGTGATTTTTGAGTGCATGCATAAGCAGTGTTGCTTCCTTGTGTGTCTTCATAAGTGCTTGTTGTTTGATTTCCCTGCTGAAGTGAGATTAATAGAGATTTTAGATACAATGGATTGGTCAGATAAACATGACTTCTTTTCAGGGTTTTTCTTCTCCCTGGCTAGACTGTGAATTTTTAAAAGGCATAAGACTCTTTCCAATACTTAAAATCTTATTTAACCAAACTTTATTCTTTACTCAGTCTTTCATAAGAGTGACAAGAATACCTTCTTCCAAACAAAAGACACGTGATAGGGCATTCTTTTTCCTGACTAATCAAGAAACTGATTTAACTATGTTTGTCAAAAGCCAATAAATAATATCCCACATAGGGAAATGTAAACTTGTACAGCAACTTTGGAAATCAGTATGGCAGTTTCTCAGAAAACTGGGAATCAATCTCCCCAATGGTCTAGCAATACCAATATTGGACTCAAGGGCACATTTTTACCTCAAGGGCATCACCTCACTTATGCTTATAGCAGCATTATTTGTAGCTTATAGCAGCAAGAATGTGGAACAATCTAGATGCTCCTCAACTGAAGAATGGATTTAAAAATTGTGATACATTTACACAATGGAATACTAATCAGCAGAAAAAAAAAGACATCTTGAAATTTGCTGGCAAATGGATGAATCTGGAGAATATCATCCTGAGTGAGGTAACACAAACCAAGAAAGACAGACATGGAACATACTCTCTCATAAGTGGATTTTATACATAAAGCAAAGGATAACCAGGCTATATTCCACAAACCCTTAGAAGCTATGTAACAGGAGGAATATAAGAGTGAATCCTTCTGGGAAGGGGAAATAGGGAAGATGGCCTGAGTAAATTGAGATCACATGGGGGATCAAGCACGGGGAGAGATCATGAGAGAATGCGATGGTTTAATGGGAGGAGCAACAGAGAGGGAGAACAAAGAAACAGAAATATTAATAGAGGGAGCTCTTGAGGGGTTAGAGAGAAACTTGGTGCTAGGGAAACATCCAAAAACCCTGGCTAGGACTCCAAGCAATTGTGGAGAGGGTACCTAAACAGAACTTCCCCTAATATCAAATGAATGCCCAACCTAATTACCATTGTAGACCCTTCATCCAGCAATTGATGAAGGGAGAAGCAAAGATCATAGCTAAGCACCAGGTTAAGCTCCCAGGCCAGCTGAAGAGAGAGAGAAGAGAGTGTATATAAGCAAAGGGATCAGGATCATGAGAAAGAGACCTATAGAGATTGTTGTCCAGACCTATTGAGAGTTTACTGACTCTGAAATAACCTCTGAGAAACCTTCATGGAAAAAGACTAAACTCTCCAAATATAGATGACAGTTGAACTGAGTGGGCAGGTCGTGGAGTCTCTTACAGTAGGACCAGTTTATTCTTGGTGCATGAACTGGCCTCTCAGAGCCCCTTCCCTACAGAAGAACACCTTACTTAGCTTTGATACTGGGGGGAGGAACTCAGACCTACCTCAACTGGATATGCCAGACTGAACTGACTCACCTTGGGATTCCTTGCCTCCACTGGGGAATGGATGGAAGTGGGGTGGAGTGAGGTGGAGTGAGGTGGAGAGAGGCTGAGGGAGGAAAGGGAAGAGGGAGGGAGGGGGAGCAGAGGAGGGTATGAGAAAAAACTTTTTAAATAAAAAGAATAAATTTTCTACATAGGGAATTTACATTATTATAAATAAGGTAAATTTATTTGCTGTAACACAGGACTTTCCTGTGAGGTCCAGGAGAAAAGCTCACTTGTTTAAATGGTGCAAAAAAGCATTTGCATTGTATCTTTTCTCTTCTCTCCAATGCTAATTTCGAGACCCAAATCTTTATCACATGTCTATACTTATAACTAATGATTTCCTTTCACCCTTTAACATGGGATTGGAAGGTAGTAGATAAGACATTGATTTCCTTGTTTCAAGTCAAATGGCCCACAGTGATCATGTACAGCAGACATGTGCAATGGCAATGTAGATGGAGTATAGTGGGCACAAAGGCTGGATTTGTTTCTCCATCCTTTTGTGAGCCTATGCCTTCTGTGTTATCCTCCACAATCTCACCCAATGCATTTGAAACTTACTAGGTAGGCTTCAATAAGTGACTTTTGTGTCCTCACCTCTTCCAATTGGTGATGCTATCCGGACAGTTCTGAGAACTCAGAACTGTAGCCAATGCTGACTCCATCTGTTCTCATGAGGATCTTGTAAACTTCAGCTGTGCCAGAATATTAGCTCGCTTGTGGGCAGAAAGGGTGGGATTGCATTTTCAGCATAACATACATTTATGTCATCTTGTCACCAGAATCAGAAGGAAGGAAGGAAGATTGTGAGCAGTCCTGAAGTCTAGGGGGAAAAAGTTTCATTGTAATCATTCTTAGCTAGATCAGACACAAGGTCTCAGAGATTGGACAAAGGGTCAGGCTTCCTGGAAAACATTCAGCTGTCTTCATTTTTTCTGTATATGTACACGTAGATACTCAGACACACATAGACACATACAAACATAGATACACATGCACACATAGATATAAACCCATACAAACACAGACACACACATTCACAGACAGACAGACGGACGGACAGACACACCTATGAGCATGCCTTCTACCAAAAGTCATTTTTTTCTCCTCTGAACTATAGTGCATGAAGGAATGTTATCCACAAGAAATCTCAAAATTGACTTCAAAGCTTGTGTGACTATTACAGTTACTCTGCATCTTGGTTCCCATATTGTAATTGAATACAGTGAATAGTAACTTAACTTACTTTTTAAGTAAGTCAATAGTACTTATAATAGTACCATACTTTAAACAAACCATGGAATATTACCCATTATTGCTTTTGTATGTTTGCTCAGTTTTTCCTCATTTCTGAAAATTAATTCATATTAACTATAAAATCTTCAAAACAGATATTTGATTGATAATGCCAACCCTGAAGGATTTAGTAAAGAGATATTTGCCTAAAAGCTACATTAAATATTAGAAATTTTATAAAAACTTCATTTAATTTCACACTTTCAGAGACCAGATAAAGGCACAATTATATCTTGGTTACCAAACTACCAAAGGAAAACATTAAACTCTAGAGAAAAAGAATGTTATATCTACAAGTATGATTATTTTCATTATAATTCATTAGTTTTTTAGAAAACAGATGCAACAAGATTAAACCAGATCAAGCAGATTACACTAGATCTAAACAGAATGTACTGAACACAACCAAGTATGTCAGACTGAAACATGCTTAACCTGATTAAACAAGACCAAAGAAAAATACAGCACACACAAACACACTAAATCAAATTAAACTAATACAAATACAACTGAACCAAATTACACTTGATCAAACCAATTTAAACCAGACCATAACAGCTCCAACTAGACCAAATCAGGTCAGATTTTTGTGTTCTTTGAGTATCCAGAAGCATGTAGAGTGTTCTGCAGAATGGTGGATACTGATCAGTAGGGTGAAGCTTCCAGTTGGACACCAGTTTGATTTCTCCATGTTCTGTGACATGAGTAAGCAATATCTTCAACAATAAGGCGTTACCATTAGGTTGTAAAAAATTACCAGTAGCCTTGTCATAACCTGTAATGTTCATGGTGGTCTTATGCCACCCCTTTAGCCAACAACCCAATGAGTTGTAACTCATTCCTGGCACTGGAAGTTTTACTTAGGTAATAAGAAGTATAGTTGGATCATTCTCTCTCCCCTATTATATGTTAACTCTACTTAAATTTCTTAAATATATATATACCCATATACATACACATATACATGTATATATATGTGTACACACACACACACACACACACATATATATATATATACACATATAGGAGGTCTGACATGAGAAAGCTTCCATGTAGCTTTTCAAAAAGCCTTTTAGTATTAGTTAGTGTTAGATCCCCTTCCCATATTCTTTCCTTTCCCTTGACCTCCCATCCTTCTCCCTGTTTAATTTTTTTATTCTAGTTTTTCCATTACCTCTTTATAACAATATAGATTTTTTTTCACATTCTTTGGAAGATCTCTTTTTCCCTTTTTTCTTCTTACTATCTATCCTCTGTGGTTATTCAGATTGAAACACATATATCTAAATCTTGAAATCTAATATGTACATATAAGAGAAAGCAGGGAATGTTTGTCTACCTGAGTCTGGGTTACCTCCCTCAGAATAGTTATTTCTAGCTTTATTCATTTACCTGCAAACTTTATACTTTTTTTTTGTTTTTTTGAGATAGGGTTTCTCCGTGTGACAGCCCTGACTGTCCTAGAAATATTTCACTTTGTAGTCTAGTTCTGCCTCTGCCTCCTGAGTGATTAAAGACATGTATCTCCACTCCTAGTACGTAATTTTATCTTTTATAACATTTGAATAATATTCTGCTACATAAATGTATCCTCTGTTCATTATTAATTCTTCAGCTTATGGGCATCTAGGCTGTTTCTAATTTTTTGGATGTAATAAATAAAACAGCAAACTGCTTTATCTTTATAGTAAGATGTAGAGTCTTCCTAGTATATGCCTAAGAATGGTGTAGCTGTATCTTGTGGTAAATCAGTTTTCAACTTTTAGAGGAACCTTCACACTGATTCTCATAGTGTACAAATTTTCAATCCCACTATGAATGAATAAGTGTTCCCTTTCCCCTGCATTTCCATTAGTAAGTGCCATCATTTTTCCATTGTCTTTAGCTATTCTGACTGGGATAGAACAAAAATCTCAAAGTAGTTTCAATTTGTATTCCCTAATGGCTAAGGATTCTGAACATTTAAAGGTGTTTTCAGCCATTCATGTATAATTCCCTGTAAACTGTGTTTAGTTCAATATTCCATTTTAAATTGGGTTGTTTTCTTGATGTACAATTTTTTATTTCTTTGTATAGTCTAGATATATACCCTCTATCATATATATACATATATATAATAAGGTTTTATTTCATATACCCTCTATCTAATATATACTTCTATTCTGTAGGCTGCTGATTAGTTTGAATCCTTGTGTCCTTTGCTGTACAGAATATTTTTAATTTCATGAGGCCTTGTTTATTAATTAATAAACAAAGAATTCTTTGTCTTAATGCGCATGTTGTTTGTGTTTTGGTCAGAAAGCCCTTTCTTATGTCTGTATGTTCAAGCCTATTATTTACATTTGATTTTATCATATTAAGAATAACTGGTCTTATGTTGGAAGTCTTTGTTGCCTTTGGAGTTGAGTTTTGTGTAGGGTGATATATATGAAACTATTTTCATTTTTATGTGTATGGTCACTAAGTTTGACTAGCAATATTAGTTAAAGATTCTTTTTCAGTGTGTATTTTTGGCTTTTTGTCAAAAATCAGCTGTCCATTGGTGTGTAGAATAAATCCTGGGTCTTCAGTGTGATTTAATTTATCAGCATCATGTTTTTATACCTTTATCATGCTGTCTTTATTATTACAGCTCTGTAATATGGTTTAAAATCTGGGATTGTGATACTTCCAGCAATTCTCTAATTATTCAGGATTGTTTTAGTAATTATGCTTTTGTGTAAGTGTACATATGTGTGTACATGTGTGTTTTAATATAAAGTTGACATTTTTTCAATTTCTGTAAAGAATTATGTGGGAATTTTGATATGAATTGTATTGGATTTGTAGATTGATTTTGATATGAAGTTTAAATTATAATATTAATTCTACCTACTTGTGAGCAAAGGAATTCTTTCCATCCTCTGGTGACTTTTCTATTTTTTTTTTCTTCTTAAAGTTGTTAACATGCAAGTCTTTAATTTGCTTGGTTAGAGTTATTGTAAAGGTATTTTGTTTCTGTAGTTATTTTCATTTTTTTCAATTATAAAAGTTTCTGTTTCTCTGATTTCTTTCTCAGTCTCTTTGTCACTTTTGTACAGTAAGGCTAATGGACACTGTGTTGAACCAGAATGATTTCTTGCTTGACCTCTGGTATCATTTCTTTGGAAGATACCTCTTCATTGGCAAGAGCCACCACACTGATATTGTCTTGACCCTCCATGATGTTCATGAAGTCCTTAATGTCCACCTTGGTGGAGGCTGAGGGTGTTGTCAATCCTTTTTCTACCACTTGGTCTTTGTTTGTTCTTGCTACTGTGGTGAGTGGCCTATGCAGGACACTGTCTGAATGTTGTTATTAAGAGGTTACAGATGTGAGACAAAAAGGTAAATATTATAAAGTACACATTTCATAGAGTAGGGCATTGGTCTCTACTAGTGGGCTAGTTGCAAGTCTGACATGTGAGCATTGTGGTAGGCTTGGATTTTCCAACTCTCTTTTTAATTGTTTTTTCTAGCAGGCAGTGACTTAAATTTGTTCCCCGGCTTCTACTTAGATGCTCATATAAATTCAAGGTATCCTGAAGACTACTTATACCACATACTCTGAAATCCCAACAAGCAGGATCTGAAATATGTTTACTGATGACTATAGTACTGAAATAGGTGCTTTGATGGCTATAGGTAACCTTAAACCTTTGAAACACACTTTCCTGAGCCCATTAACATTCAGCACTAACCTTATGTGACAGTAATATCTTTTATTTCAAAACGGAAATCTCACAAACACCTGGAAAATGCAAAGAAAGCTAGAATCACAAATTGTTCACTCCAGCCTGGGAGGCTGTGAAGAAAAGTAACAATACATGACTTTTCTTAGGCATAAATTTTGGTTCATTTCTTTCACTAAAATCATTATGGATCTGCAGCAGCTTATTCCCATTGATGGAGGCCACATCTGGGCATATACTTTACATATGTCTAACTTCTGCTGGAAGAACTGACCTAAAATCATGCTTCTACTATGTCACCTACCCATTTGGAACATTCTATGGCCTTTTTTTTTTTTTTACAAATATAAGTCTTTGGACTTGTCTTCATCTTGGCCCCAGAAATTCAATACTCAGAACTTTTCCAACCAACCTGCTCATTCCACTGTTTCTTCTTATTTAAAGAACAACTGCTGTGAACCACACTGATTTTTAGGACTCAGTTTCCTCCTTTTGAACATCTCAGATAATGACAACATGGAGACATCTTATTAAGTATGAAAACTTGGCCTTATCTTAGGCTTGTTCCCAGCTAGCAATTATAACTAAAATTAACTGGCATTAACTTTTTGGCTTAGCCCTTATGTTTGGACCCACTCACAGCCCCACTGCCACTTAGCCCCAAATAATCACACAGAGCTTACATTAATTTTATGCTAATCGGCCTATGGCTCAGTCATGTAACTTGCTGACTCTTAACTCTTAACTAACCCATGTTTACAGAAGAGGTTTAGTACCTTTTCTCAGAGCAGCATCCTGGTCTATTTTTCTCTGCATCTGATGGTGTCTCAGTCTGACTCTTCCTCTTCCCAGAGTTTTCTTAGTCTGGTAGCCCCACCACACTTCCTGTCTGCCTTCTGGCCATTCAGAATTTGTTGAAACCAGTAGGAGAGAAAAATATTTATGACATATCAGAACATAAGTTCACAGCAATTAACCCATTTTTATTAATCTGTGTTCTACCACAAGGTGTTACTGATCCTCCATTTTGTATGCCAGAGTTCCTCTGTGTCTCTTGCATATCTACCTCCCTAGATTCTTTCCAGAGTTTCTATCACTGCTTAGAAGTCCCACCTATCTTCTTCTGCTTAGCTTTTGGCCATTCAGATATTTATTAAGCCAATCAGAAGGTGTCTTAGGAAGGTGAGGTAAAACAGAGACACATCTTCACAGTGTAACCAAATATTCTGCAATATCTTCTTACTGAATATCAATATTTTTGGTTAAAAATGTTCTAGAATTATTTTTCCTGTGCTGGTTAGATTTCATTAACTTTACAGAAGCTGGAACCTCATTTTAGAATCTGGAACCTCAATTGAGAATCTGGAACCTCAGCTGAGAAAGTGCTTCCATTAGATTGACCTGTATGCTCATCTGCAAAGCATTTTCTTGATTGTTGATTGGTGCATGAGGGCCCAAACCATTATGAATTTAGGATTGTCTAAAAAAGCACATTGAACAAGCTAGTAAGCATAATTTCTTACCATAATTTCTGCTTTCATTCCTGCCTCTAGGTTTTTACCTGGTCCTCCTGACCTAAGTTCCCCTAATGATACACTGTTGAGTATAAGGTAAAACAAACCATTTTCTACTCAAGTTGTTTTTTTTTTTTTTAAATCAGTGTTTTATCACAGTAATGGAAAAGTAAATAAGGCACCCCTAAATAACAAAGAGTCATCATCACCCTTTCCTTAGATCAGTTTAAAATAGCTGAAGGCTGTATCATTTTTATTAAATATGATCTGATATTCATAATGTGCCTATTAAACTAGACATACAAATAAAAACAACAAAGATAGCAAGTAACATTGATTGAGTGGATACTGTGTGCTACAGACCTGCTAATGACTGCTCATGTATTACCTTACTGAATATTTCACACCTTGTACTAAAGACCAAATATGCTATTCACCAATAAATGCACTTGTCAGTGGGCCTGAGCATTAATGTAATTTCTGAATAAGAGGAGTAAGAAAGTAGATGATGAGGTCCTGCCTTTTCTAGTGCCAATTTTATAGCCTCATCTCTCAAGCTAGAGTTTAAGTACCCTACCTGAAGGACACACTACATGTATCTAATGAAGCTGTGTTATTACTGCTCTCTGGACACTGTGCTCATTGTCCAGTTCTCCAATGCGACCATTTTACGCACATTTTTTTCAAAGTTCAAATTTGATGAACGAAAGTTTTGAAAGACTTAGGAAAATGAAGGTCATAGTTCACAGTGATGTTGCAAAATACAGGTCCAAGGATGAAAACTCACCCTCCCAAGGCAGTCTTAGAAAACTGTCAAACTTGGCACTGATAAATGAAGTGGAAACCTTCTGTCATCACACCATGTGAACATCCTCTTATACTCTCAAGAAAGATTGCCATCCCTTTCAAAGATTCTTTGAGAGCATTCTTTTGTATTACTCATAATATGTACACAAGTGCCATGGAAGCAGGTGCTGAAAAGAGCTAAGGATATAGTGCCCTTACCTATATTCTTTGTTCTACATGCAGAGTAAAGATAGTCACCCATTTTCTAGCTCAGTAATTTATGCAGAAGGACAAGGTGAAAAAAATTAAAGTAACTTACTAGCATGGGCCAGTATCTTCAGAGCATGAGTGGTCTTGTTTCTGCTGTGTTAAATGCTTATTAGCATTTAACAGAAAGGATGGGTGCTAATGCTAATGAGGTACTAATCACCCCATACCCTTTTAAGTAACTAATTATGACTAACAGTTGTGAATCTATATCACCATTTAAACCTAATGAATTCACCTTTCTGAAGAGAAATGATTAATGAATATGATCTGTGTGTAACTTAACTAAGAGAAGGTCATGGTGACTATTGTGAAGAAGTTGAAAATGTTGCAGATTAGAGAATGGCTTTATCCTAATTCTTTATTTGAAATAAAAAAGGATGACTTCCTGTCTCATTTTTATAAGCAATCTGAAGGTTCAGCCAGTGCTCTTAACAGGCCTTTGAAAATTTCAGCACTTTCTCCCAGGAACAATGAAGGAAGTTTTCTTTCCCACAGTAGGGTTAGTACCTGATTTGCAAGTTTTAAAAGAGTTTTTCAGGCTTGAAGGGTTTAGGACCCCAGGGCTGGACTGAGGCAGTAGCTCACATCTGTCCCTATTGGTGCTGATGTGGAGATTTGGTGCCTGTTTAATGTCCTTTTCAAATGACTGGCTATGTAGCTGCCCTGTGGCTAAGTATTTAACTATTTTTATCCACTCTACAATTTCTGTGGTTTTTCTGCTAAAGCTCCTGTTTAAGTTTTTGCAGCATTATTGAGTGATAACAAGAGAAGTGCAAAATTAATTGGAAATAATTTTTAAAAAATCAGATACAGCTATTCCTACTTTACCCCCCCCCTGCATCCCCCCTGGCCACGTTAGAAGCTTCTTCACCATGTTGATAATGAAAGATAGTTTATGCAGGTGATGCATGTACATGCCCATGACTCTTCACACAGTACACAGTGCCTCTGTCTTCCACATCTCCTTTCCATCTGTAGACATTTGATTTTACTCTGTCTTAACAGCAACTAATGTGGGTTCTTCATCCCTCATAGTATGAGAATCCAAAGATGCACATTGCCTGGTCATTTTATTGGCAGAGTTTTCATTCATTCAGGGTAACTTGGTGTGACCCAAGGATTGCTGACATGTTTCCATTTGTCATTCCAAGGTAGGGGCCGCTACATGCTGAAGCTGTGTAATAAATGGCTTCTGTTAAAGTGACTGAAAGTGTCTTACCCTTTGGGTTGTACTCATGAGATGGCAAAACAGCCATAATTTTGTGTGTGTGTCTTGGTGTGATAAAGAGTTTCTCTGCTCCTTTGGTATTGTCTTGTAATTTTTATCTCCTCAATATAAAAATACATAACTTCAGAGTGGAAATAAGAAGTACATACAGAGAGCCTAGAGTCAGATATATCCCTTAAATGTAGTCATATTACTCCCCATGCCTGGATCTTTCCCCAAATATCAAAACCTATGGAGCCCAGGATATCCTGGAATATGTAATCCTTCTACGTCTACTTGCCAAGTACTGGGATTACAAGCATGTAATACCAAGCAGAGTGTGAATCCTCTTTCTACTAGTGCTAATGGGTACTCAGGAAATAAACTCTAAGGCAGCTTTGCACTATCTAACCCAGAAAGTTTTTACTCAGGAACACTTTCTCCATAACCTAGAGACCCCAATTTTCAGATCAGAAGTTTTGTCTATTTCAAGTATGCCTTCATATTTTAGACTTATTCTTCCCCCACTTTTCTTTGTGCACTTTGTGTTCAAGTTTGTTTGCACATGGCTTCTTCTTCCTCTTCTTCTTCTTCTTCCTCCTCCTCCTCCTCCTCCTCCTCCCTCCCTTGTTCTCTCCCTCCCTCACCCCCTCTCTCTTAGAGAGATAGACTTTCTCTGTGCAAAATCTCTGACTGTCCTGGAACTTGCTTTGTAGACCAGGCAGTTCTGGAACTCAGGGATTCGCCTGCCTTTGCCTCCCAAGTGCTGAGATAAAAGGCATGTGCCACCACCTCCCAGCTGCACATGCCATTTTCTATTTGTAAATTGAAAATTTTTCTTTATATTCTATGGAGTGATTTAGAAAATAATGAGATTTGCTATTCCATTTTCATATATGCTTATAAGATATGTTAGTCATATTATTTATTACTGTGTCTTACATTATCAACAAATGAGAGAGAAAAGGGAAGTGTGGGTGGGTCTACCAGACTAAGAAATCTCTGGAAACAGGAAGAACAGAGCAGAGAAGCCTGCAGAGATGTCTGCAGAGATGCTAGGAGATGCAGAGGAAAGAAACTAAAATGCTGCTTTGAGAAGAGGTACCAAGCTGCATGGCTGAGCAAGATAAGAATCATGGGTTAGTTAAAGAGTAAAGAGTTAGCAAGATATATGCCTGGGCCCTAGGCTGATCAGCGTTAGATTAATGTAAGCATCTGTGTTTCAGTGGGGCTGCTAGTGAGTCCGAATCTCAGGGCTAGGCCCAAAAGTCCTGGCCAGAAACCTATTACAACAAACCAGTAATTTATATAATAAGTAAACTTGAAGTCATATTCACTGTGGTGGCACCACAGAATCTCTGAATCTCCGAGATCCAAGATCAGGAGGAGGAACAGATTGTAATGAGGAAGCTGAACTAAATTCACACGTCTTAAAGGAGTCTGATTCCCCAAATCAACATGGGAGTGTAGACAAGATGGGTTAATTCAACAGAGCTCTCTTTTCCTCTCATTTCTATGGATACAACTAATCATCAACCAGACAAGAAAGCTGCAGGGAAGCAGGTGGCTCTCACCCTGTCAGAGGGAGGCATTTAAAGACCAGAAAACCTAGCAGGTAGAGCCTGGCTCTATAGTAAGTCCTATTCCTTCTTTAAATTTGTTTACCATGTCTCAGCTAACCTTTCTATTTATAAATATGTTATAGAAAACTGAAATATTGAGATATTTCAGTGGCAACTTGTTTCTTTTTCTATCAGGCAGGACTGGTTACTGGTTTTCCTCCCATGATGTATTTTCTGCATCAAAGTCATCAATCTACAACCTATAGGTCTGAAAAAAAAAACAATCTACCTTGATGAGAATAACTTCTTTTTTTTAAAAAAAAAAAAAAAAAACCAAAGAAACAGTTTTATTCAAATTTATCTTGGAGAATCACTGAGTATTTATAATTACTTATATACCCATGATAGACTTAAAGCATGTAGGATATAAAAATAATATAAAAGGTTAACTATGTATGTTTCTATAAGAGATAGCAGATAATAAAATATGAACTATGTTAATATAATTTTACTCACTATGTGAAAAAGCTGTATACTGAAAACTAAAAAAAAATTTAGAGAAAAATTACAAATCTAACTAAAATAACTTCTTTTAGAGCAAAATCAGTGGAGTGTGGTCTAAAACGTACTTTATATCTTAGTTTAATCCATCGACTGATGATGTAAAACCTTAATCTCTAGCCCCCTTTTGTTTAGAAAGAGTTTGTGGAAAGTCTTCCAAATCAGGATTATACAGTCTAATGCTAAAAGCTCTCAAAGCGTTTTGTTATTTGCACCACAAAAAAAAAAAAAATGCATTGTGCTAAATACTCGGCGGGAGAAAGATCATAGTGAGCTGAGCCACATTTCATTGGGTGGTTACATAGAAAGTTAGTTTCTGGTTTTCCTGGAGGCTTCATTTGCCATCGATTTAAAAAGGTTTACCTTCTGCAAATTAATGTGGCTATTTGCAACATTTCAGCATCTTGCATTTAATTCTTCCAGATTAAAGCAAATTGTTAGGAGAGACTTGTTAAGGTCTGCTCTGTGTCACAGGTAAAGTGTTACCTACAGAGACTCAAACTCGATGACTTTTAGATGCCCATCAATAACTTCATAGCACCAATTTGAAATGTTTTGGGCTTTTTTGTTTGGAATTATTCATCATGGAACATCTGGTCCTCTCATAAAAGCTTTCAGTTTCAAATAACTTTCCAGGCTGCATCAGCATTCTTTTTGACAATTAATATGATGGACAAGTTTCATATTGCTCAGTGCCAGCATGGAGAAGCTGTTCCACATGTTATCTGTTCTCAGTATGTCTAATAGCGGGTACACAGAGGTTTTCTTTCTCCCAAGAGCTTTGTTTCCCCTTTTGGCGAACCTGACAGGGATCCATGGGCCTCATGATTCTGGCATCTGTGTGGAACTGCCCAATTCTGCACTAAGCTGTTTCAGGGCCTCCTGTAAAGCCTTTCTTGTTTGAGTGCTGTTTTCATAGATTGTTATTGTTATTGTTATTATGAAGCCATCGAAGTCAGTCTGTGGTGGATTTCAGTTCAGTACAAAAGCAATAGAAGCTAAATGCTCCAATTCTGATGTAGTTTGTTAAGCAAATCATTCTTGTGTGAACAAATGAGCTCTGAAAGTTTGGGGCTGAATCTGTTAGAAAGTAATCTGCACAGCTTATGAAAATGTGCATGATGGGGAGCTTCAAAATATTAAGCATGTGGTTGGTACATTTCTTACTCGCAAAACCCCTCAAAACTTTATTGAGTCATTTGAAAGAGCATAAAATAAGAAAATCAAATAGGAATATAATATAGGGAAATGAAGAAAAACTATGAAGAAAATGAAGTAGTTTTGTTGCAATTGCTAAATAGTAGCTGTATCTGAGCAAAGGCCTGGGTCTTAAATTCCTTTATAGATTATCTGTTCATATTGACTGGAGAGAAGGAAATGTTGTCTCTATTTTAATACAGAAGGGATGTGTTTTTGAGACAGAGTAACAAAAAGTAGTACAGGCTGGCTTGGACCTCACCATCCTCCTGCCTTTACTCTCAAGTGCTGGGATCACAAACATAAACCACCATGCATAGCTTGAGCTTCTTTTAAGAGAAAACATTAGGTTTTCACAATTAGCTTTATGAGAATTTAAGTTTTGTAAAATATGCATATTCATATATGCATATTTTATTCAGAGATTTATCACTCACAAAACAGTGGCTTCAATTGTAAATAGCAGCCGAGAGACCAGGATATTTCACAGAGGCTAATTGAAACTATTTGGCATATAGTATTTCATTTCTAATCTTCCATGTGAATTAAGTGGTAAGGGTTGATAGTTACAATATCATCATCTAATTAAGGCACACACTCTGCATAGTTATTATAATAAATATGTAAATATAATGACAATTATAGCTGTAAACTTGGGTCATAAAGTGTGTGAATTTATATGCAGTGCTTGAGATAATGCACAGTGGCATACCTAGTTTAGACTTAAAAGTGGTTATCAACTCTAAGATGATAAGAAACACAGGCATTCAGACTTTCACTCACAGTCTGAAGTTGCAAGAACTACATCTGAGCCCATGGAACATAACCCTGGGCAACCTAGACAACCCTAAGAGTATGGACTTATGGCAAACACTCATCCCCAAATCACGGTTTCTCTCCCTAGTTGTGGTACCTCTCTGCTCCTAGGAGTTGCTATCTCCTAGTTGGAAGTGGATCTCTCTGCTGACTTTGTCCAGTCAGAGTGCTCAGTCTACTAATTTGAGGAACATAAAAGGCTTGGAGAACTGACCCCTTTGGTTGGCCCCAGACACTGGGTGTAGTCTTTCAGCCACAGTCAACATTCCTTCCAGGTAGCCCTGACCATATACCATCAGCTACTTTGTCATTCTCCTTTTCTTTACCTTTCAAGGGTCTAGAACATATAATTCCTTTATATTTCTGCCCCTTTGGTACTGTACAGCTTTTGTTTTCCTCTATGCTTCATAATTTCGTAAATAGTCATTGTTAAATGCTTTCCCAATTATCCAAATTGAACTCGATGTATGCTTTTGTGTTTATTTGACCTCTTAATAGATTTTTTTTTGCTGGCATAAACAAAAATATTAATGGAGGCTTTGTAGTTCTTTTTGAAATTATTTCAATCAAAATTTTTCTTTTGGATACATACTCAGGTAATTAAAAATAAATAAAATGATAAAAATAGTAAATAGTTTAATAAACACCATCAGACACTGTGAAGTACATTAGACAGATTGTTTCCTTTAATCTTAAGCAAAATTCTTTGTTGTATAAAGTTATTTCTCTATGTTTCATATGAAGGAACTTAGAGTTCTCCTAGCTGACACATACAAAGGTCCAGAATATGACCCTGTGTTTAGAGGTATCTCACGTGCTCTAATAGGAGAAAAACATATTTTTATAATGAGTCTTAAAAGTAGGAAGTTGAAAGGGCACATTGAAATGTAAGGTCTAACCAGTGAGAAGCTATGACATAGAGAAAAAAGTGACCAGAAAGGTAAAGAGAATGATGAATAAAAAAGAAAAAGATGAAGTCAACTTGAGAAAGGCAGTGAAGGACAGGTAGAATGGAAATCAGGATATAGCAAAGGAAATAGCACTGGGCCTGAGTGCCAGGCATGACTTTGTAGCTAGAGCTTCATTTAACACTGAAAGGACCAGGAAGCAGCAGAGAAAATATGAAGCAGAAGAGTGAGAGCGAAAAAGAGACAAAGATAAAGGAAAGAACGCAAAACACACACACACACACACACACACACACACACACAAGAAACATGCAGGTATTAGCCAACTATTCACTATTGTTTAGTATCTAGTCAAATGTAGTAGAAAAACCTAAACTTGGTAGCTGTGTGAATGGAGAGAAGTGTCTGGTGGGGGGGGCAGTGGAGAGCATCAATGCATACACTCTGCTAAACTGTACATACTACTGCTCAGAAAGCCTTGATGAAAACAAGACCAAGGTTACATATTGCCAAGTTTCAAATCCAGCCATCTTGTATTTGAGCTTCCTATGGGAAAAAGTTTCCAAAACACTTGAAATCTGATATCTGGCATTTTCCATTGGCCAAAATAGAAAAAATTAGAACAATAAAATATATTACTCATTGTAACATATGTTCAAGGTATAAAGATGGACAAAGAACATATTTTTGTGAGAAACTTTTATTCTTGATGACATTTGCATTAGCATGTAACCACATTTTTTGAATTTTATTTGAATAATAATTTAAATATCTTTAAGTCAACAGTTCTTAACATGTGGGTCACAAACCCTTTGTAGGTCGAAGGTCCCTTTTACAGGGATCATCAAAAACCATTGGAAAACACAGACATTTACACTAAGCTTCATAACAATAGCAAAATTACAGCTATAAAGTAGAAAAATAATTTTATGGTGGTTGTTACACAACATGAAGAACTATATTAAAGGGTCACAGCATTATGAAGGTTAAGAACCATTGCTTTAAATGATGAAAAGCCTAAATGAGATACTTATCATATCATTCTAGGAATCAATAAACAAGAGATTTCTCTTATTTTCCAGCAAGAGTACACTAAGACTGTCCAAGCTTCCTGGCAGATTTCCTCTGCAGAAGATGGGCATCATCAGGATTAGTAAAGCAGTGTCAGAAAGCCAAATATTGGCTTCAGAACCACCTTCCCTGGGAAGCAGGAAAAGCTGTCCCGGGAGCCAGCTGAAGAAGGTTAAGTCTGAGGATTGACTCACACTCTTCTAGTGGTGCCATTGTGACACACATACCTATGATTCAACCATATGAAGTGCATGCTACTGAAAATATGAAACATTTTTGTGATCATGTTCCATTAGCATATGAGAATAATAGGCACTGGTTTAAGACCGGGAAGGAAGTATGTTCTCTTGAATGTGTTCATCTTCAAAGCCTTTAACAGTAAAGGAAGGAGGAAGCCCATGCTGGTGGGAAGTGAATTGTGTAAATTAAGGTTACAGACAAGTTTGTGATTCCATTGTATGTCAGCACTAGCTGGGTGAATGCAAAATGAGGGTAATTCATTCCTTTCTTCTCTGTAATTAAAAAAATGAACTCTAGAGACAGACAAATGCATTATGCATTTTAGAAAATGTGGTACCAAAAATAACTCAGGGAGTAACCAAACATTGCAGATAAAGACTATTAAAAGTTCCATTTTCTTTTCTCTGCATAGGTTTTATTTATTAAAGTTAGAAGAGAAAAAAAATAATTTTTTTCTGCTAATTAAAACTTGTTATTTTAATTGCACAGAAGGATATCTAGGAAAAGTTGTAGGACTAAAAACCTTGCATGACTTTACAGAGTAATCTGAACCTTGCATGAATGTTTTAAAAGCATTTAGTGGGTAGACCAACTTGGCCTTGTCTCTGTGCTTAAACATGCAATAAAAATCTCAGTGGAATGTTTTGCTTGTTTTTCTCATATAGGTTGTTTCATTATTGACAACTTCAGTTAAACAGATTTATTTTAATTTCTTTTATTTATTTAATAGTTTGTGTCTTTTCAAGATTTGGTCACTGTGGGGAAGAGAACTCTGCTTAGAGTGACTTGCTACTGCCCTGATATCAGTATATGGTGAGTCAGGATGCTATGATGGCCTTCCCCTGCTACTGTGACTATGAGCAGTGGTCATGTGGCTGTGGCCATCATGGAGCATAATGTCCAACAATTGTCAGAATGTGTTTTTCCTGCCAACTGCTTATCTTACCTTTATTTTCATCAGATAATTAGAACACATTGCTGACACATCACTGTGTCACTGTGATGGTCCTTCTAACCTAAGACTCGGCAGTCCTGCCCATCACAGAGACAATTGCACAACTGCACTGGTACTTTCTGATACTTTGTCCTGGAAGACACAAAGCCCCACAGCTAGGATGCCCATCTAACTCAGAATCCTTGATTTCATGAAAAAATGCATTTTTTTGAAACTGACTTAATTTGATCCCAAGAAAGAAATATTACAATTTGTTATGCAATAATGTGTTAAATCTTACTAGAATAACTAATACATTATTTAATGACCTGTTTGTTACATGCTGTTAATGTTAACATAGAGTTATTATGATGTATATTTATAAGTTAAGTCAGTACTGTGTTATATTTCAAGCCCCAGGAGAATTTCAAGAGTGTGGTGATTGCATCCAAGTCGAGCCTAGAACCTGGGAACCTTAGTTTTGGTTTGCTCTTTGGTTTTTATGAGGCCATAAGGATACACTAGAAAAATCAGAGCTTCTCTATGTTATTATTATACTGCATTACAATTCACTTCTGAGCCTGACTACAAAGAGAACAGCTGATCTTGTCCCCACTATGTACCAACACAGTGATTATTCCCATGTTTCAATAGTTTGCTCAGTATACCCTCTGGGTCAACAATTGCAAAGTCAACCCAACAAGGAACCAAAATATTTGGAACAAACAATGTTAATGCCAAACATATACATATTCTATCCTTGAAAGCCTTCTCTAAACAGTAATGTATAACAACCATTTTCTCATACATTGACATTGTTTAATGTATAAGCTGTATAAAGGTGATCTTTGCTCACAGGAAATGTTCTAGCATTGGGGCAAATGCGGTGACACTAATGTGCTTAAGCAGGCTTATGGCACCTGAGGAGATCCCAGAATTCTTATCCAGAAACCAAGGAATGACTGCACTCTGTTGTTTATACAAAGTCATAATTAGAAATTTCATAGGTGAAATGGTGCTGTAGTCATGTACTTAGGATTCATAATGGCCTAGATATCATAATTATTAAAGAGAGAAAATGAATAAAAAAATGTAGAGAAAGGTTGTTGAGAGGAGAAGAAGGGAACTACATGGTGTCTTCTGCTTACTTTTGCTTTTATATATCAGAGCCTTTCCCATGTACTTTGGGTATTCAGTGTTTTTAATCCTAATTTGAAGCTCTACACCCCAGTTGACTATTTATCTCCAGTACTTTCTTATGCCTAAAATTTCTAAAGTATTAGTGATTTTGCTGCATGACTGTCACTTAACAAAATGTCCTTCAACTCCATCCATATTATAGCAAATGACAGCATCACATACTGTTTATAACTGTAATATATGTATCACTGTATGTGTGTGTATATATATATATATGCAGCTGTTTCATGTATTTACTCATCAATAGGATCATGTTTATTCTGCTTCTTAAAATACATCCTGTTATTACTCAAACATAAAGATTCAAATACTGTCCTTGTAAGTATAGAAAACAGTGATATTTATAAGAGGCTTGAAAAAGCAGGAAGAAGGGGATAGACAGCATGGCTAAAGGTACTAGGATAGAGTAGGACAGAAGGACAGGGTATACTTCTTATTCACCATAAGACATAAACAGGTCCTTGGCACAGACCAGATTCTCAATAAATGCTTCTTCTTCTGTCTTATCTCATGCGTTGTCTGCCATGTTACAACACAGAGGATTCAATGTAGTTTGTAAAGGTTTCATTGTTTTGGCAAAGCCATGGGCATACCTGTAACTATTTTGGGACAATTGTTAATTTACAATGTTGTTTTCTTCCACCCGGTGCTAAGCATTTTTATTGTGCTGTATTCTGTAAAGTGACTCATTCTTTGAGAGAAATCTTTCAGATATGATGTGGGTGTCTGATTGTCTTAAGGCTGCTTTATATCCTAGTATATTGTCTCTCATTGCCTCTGTAATATATACAGTTTTGCTCTAGACTGAGGGTCAGATAGTGCTGAAGGTGTCTTCAGCATGTAAAATTAAGGAAAAGCCTTTCACACAACATGGAGAACATGCTTGTCTTTGACTGCACTGTCTAGACTATTGGCCCATAGTCTGCTTGGTGGCCAGGGTCACTGCTGGAGGTATGTGGTAAGACTTCTTATAACATGTCCTTTCCATGGTGGACAGCTTGGCTGGAATGAGGAGACTCTGGGAATCACTGACTTCAGATCCCATGTCTGTGTGTCAGCACCTGCTCATTGTTAGTTGCAGGGTTCTAGTGCATGCAGGTTCAAATGAGTTCAGGTTGTGGGCAGTACTAAGCAAAGAGATAGAAAGAAATGTCTTTGCAAGGATGCCACGGCTCTGCCTCTACAGAGTGTATGTTTGCTGGAAAGCACTTCTAGATGGAACCAAAACAGACAGCAGCAGGGCACAGTCTCTGTGTTCCTGGTGAACCATCATTTCTAGTTCTTTGGTGAAACTGGGCATTCACCATAGAGAGTAGGAGCCTATTATATCTTCTCCTTACATAAGAAATGTCACCAGACAGATATGTATTGGGAAGGATAGGAGTTCTTGTGTGCAGATGCCAAGGCTCTTTTCCTGCTACATGGTACCTATGAATGGGATACAAAGCAAGGCTGCCTTTCCAGGATGTTGCTGAGATTAGATTCTCATAGGAGATCACATTTCTCTTTTAATTTGAGAAAATCAGTCTACAATCAATGTTTGGCCTTCTGTAGAGCATTAGAGGTCTATCTCTCTTATTTTTTAAATTGCTTTTTCATTGTTTGAGAATTTTGTACATGTCTGTGTGTTTTTGATAAGTTCCAACCCCCATTCCTTATGCTCCAATTCCTTCCCCATCCCCAACCACTTTTCTGCTCCTACAACATGATGTGTTTTCTTTTTAACCACCCTGAACCCACTTAGTGCTGCCAGTACTTGCATGTGTGCAGAACTATCTACTGGAGAATGGGCACCTTCTCTGGATGTAAAAAAAAAAAAAAAAAAAAAAACCAACAACTATATGTGCAACTTTCAGCATTCATCAATTGTCACTAGCTCCTCAGCTAAGGGTGGGACTTCAGGAACCCATTTCCCATCCATGCTGAGATTTTGGCTAATTTCATCCTCTGGAGGTCCATATAGTCACAACTCCTGTGAATTATTCTGTACAATGATGCTATTGTGTCCTACCTAATAAAAACACTGATATGGAGTAGTCATCTGTAACCTCTGGCTCTTACAGTATTTTTATTCTCTTCTGTAATGATCTCTGAGACTTTGGGAGAAGGGGTGAGACATAGATACCACAGTTAGAGCTTAGCATGATCTCTACATGTGACTAACCCTGGATCTCTGTATGAATGTTCACTGTTGCAGAAGGAAGCTTCTCAAATGATAGTTTGAAATGTACTAATCTATGGACATAAAAATCTAAACTTAGGAGACAGTATATTATAATAAGCTTTTAGTAGAAAAAAGTATGATGTTCTCCTGTATGACTTAGACTTGCCTTAGGGAAAAGGGGTAGAAAAAGGTACTTTAAGAAAATAGTACTGGGGAAAAAAGCAGGCATGTTTGTTTATTTAATATCTGACAAACAGACTTTACACCAAAATAAATCAAGAGATAAGATAGATAACTTGGTACTTGTTAAAGTAACAAACCATAAACAGTCCATTATATTTCTAAATATAAACACATGAAATATTGTTCCACTCCACTGCCACATAGGAGCCAGATGACCTGAGATGGATCTTACCTGAAAGACTTCTCTCTAATGACTACTTTTTATGATACTGGAAGTTACCATACAATCTCACAAGGGAAGAATGTGGTGATAAAACAAAATAAAATACATTAAAAACAGTCTGGAATATCAGAGGTCAGAGCCACTCGAAGAGCCAAGCCATGAAGGTCAGAGAGTAGTGATCCATGCCTTTAATCCCAGTGATCCATGCCTTTAATCCCATCACTGGGGAGACAGAGATGTGTCTGGATCTCTGTCAGTTCAAGGCCTAGTATCTAGGCAGTGGTTGCATACACCTTTAATCCTAGATCTAGGGAGAGAAGGGAGGAGTTCAGTTTCTTTTGGAACTTCCATTCTTAACTGAAGATTGAGAAGTTTGGAGTTGGAGGATTCTTGGAGAGAGACCTAAAAAATTGGCTGTGGTTTGTTCCTTGTCTTTCTGGTAATTTAATTTTCCCCATTAACTGGCTCCAGGTTTTTATTATAATACCAAGTAGAAATTTTTTTTGTAATAGAGGAAAGCAACCAATAGTCCCCACTGAGCAGTGATGTTATGAATAATAATTAATAGCATGACATGATAACTCCAAGGGTGTGACAGGGGCATGCATAGCTTGGTGATAGCAAACAGCTCTCTAATTGGTCTGAACACTCAACAAGAGAGATATCATGCCTGGTACTGGAAACTTAACCAACTACCCAGTTAGTGAAATCATAGATCTTGGAGGAGAACTTACAGTTGCCATTTATGAAACCAGCATAATCCCTAACCATATTCTAAATATATATCCTCATATTCAAAGACATAGATAGTTCTCACAACTCATCAAGTAAATCTCTCTTTGCCACAAATTGCGACAGTTACAGAAAACCTCAACAAATCAAAATACAAAGTTGTACAACCCAGTCCCAATGTATACATCTAAAAAACACTCTTGTAACAATTGGTTATCCAATAACAAGTGCTTAGCCCTGAGATTGTAAATAGAATGAGCATATAATATATTTAGAAGTGTGTGTGTCTGTGTGTGTGTAGGAATGTGCCAGCAATTAAAGAATAAGGGACCACTGATGATAGAGAGTATGGAGGTTATATAGGCAGTATTGGTTGGGGAAAAGACAAAGGAAAAGTATGTAACTATATTTTCAAAAAATTGTTATGGAGTACTACTCAGCAGTAAGAAAAAATGATATCCTAAAATTTGCAGGCAAATGGATGGACTTGGAGAATATCCTCCTGAGCGAGGTATCACAAACTCAGAAAGATAAGCAAGGGATGTACTCACTCATTAGTGGTCTCTAAACAAACAAACAAGAAAAAAGCCAAGCATGCCCAAGCTGCAAACCACAACCACTAAACAGCTTGGGATCAGAAACACTCTGGACTGACTCCTTGGATCCCACTCCCCCTAGAGGAACACCTGACTCACTCATGAGGGAGGGGGGAGAAAACTGGATCTGCTAGGAGTGGAGACTGAACTAAGCAATATTGGGTTGGTGGGACCATGGGACTGTCTGCTGCCTGCCCAGGGAGGGGATGGGGAGTTGTGGAGAATAAAGAATGACCTGATGAGGCAGGAGGGGGAAGGGATCTTGAATAAGGATATACAAGGATAGAAAATGTGACTTCTTTGTTCATAATAATAATAATAATAATAATAATAATAATAATAATAAGTATACAGCAAAAAAGTTATAATGTAAAATTTATTTTTATTTCTCTGTGTTTCTCCTTTCCTCTCACTATCCATCATCCAAATATATGAAGCCTCATATCAGTGAAATACAATGGGAAAAAAATATATCGTTAGGGGAAACTTCATTACCGTGTTACCCCTTAGCTGTACCACACAGACATAAAGGGTACTGCTGCTTTGTTGACCAGTTTCTGTTCTTTTCTCCTCCTCTCTTTCCTTGGTCCTGTGTTCTGTGCTTAGATGACCTTTTTTGCATTCTAGATGGTGTAGCACGAAGATGTGGAGGCTCTGGATGAGCTTTACATAATTCAGACAGGCTCTGCTCTTTCTTCACGGAGGCAGACAGATCTGCAGTTTTTATGATTTCTACCTGTATAGAATGCCTGTCCCCAAAGCTTGTGTTTGAATGGTTGGTCCTAAGCTGTACTTCTATGTTACAGATTTTGGAGTTTTCACGTGGCAGGGACTAGATGGTATAATTAGGTCATTAGAAGTTTTTTTTTTATTTTATAGCTGATATCTTAGTACTGTTTCATTTTCATTCTGTTGTTTAGTCTTCCTCAATGTGAGCAACTGCCACTCCATACTTCTACCACCAGAAACAGTGCCATACCATGCTCTACATGATGGTCTAAATGCCTAAAACCATGAACCAGAATAAATGGCTCTCTCAAGTTTTTCTTGGCAATAATCACAGCAATTCGAAGTGAACAAACAATGCTCGACTTAATCCAAATAGAACTCAAATAGTCTGACACTCCTCTTTTGGAGACCATGGCTACTTCTGATTCATGCTTCTCTTTTCTAGGAGTTGCAGCCTTGGGACCCTGAGGTGAACATGAGGGCGTCATCTCTTTGGAAATGTGTTCTTCAGGACATGATACCTGTAGCCCACTGACCATTCCCAAGTATTCAAAATAAGAAACACTTGCTTCTGTCCTTAGTAGCCTCTCAGTTTTGTTGTCAGATTTCCTGTAGTAATCAGCCTGCCAGTAGTCAAAGCTGAGCCTCTGTTTCTCTTCCCTCAAATTTAAAAGCTGCCTACAAATTTAAGATAGTCTTTTTTGTTTATTTAATGATGTATTATAATTTGATGGGGGAATGGAGGATGTTTAAGTAAGATTTATGGTTTTGTTCCTTATCTGTATTCAAGTAGCATTTTCCAGTGTGTAAAATGAGGCAGTGTTATTTATATTCTTGTCATATGGCTGTTTTGAGAAAAAAATTCGATCTCTCACACCTCTATGTGTGTGTGTATATATATATATATAATATACATATATATGTGCTATATAAAGTTAACTGCCTAACTACATATATAGATATGTATGTTATTAGTTTTTAAAGGCTTTAGGAGATTGGCAGTGCATGGATGGGGAAATTCAGACAAATTCATACTTGAGACTTTTCTAACTCGGAAACTGACAGTTTAGAGAATTAACTAGGTGCTGGGCTGGAGAGGTGGCTCAGAGGAGAATTAACTAGGTGCAAAGCAAGAGGAGACCCCATGGCTATGTCATGGTGTGCTGTAAACAGCCTCATGCCTGATGTTTCAGGTTTCCAAGGGACCACAGATGCTTCTGCTCTGTCCTTGAGTCCTCATTTTTCCTCTCTTATACTGGTGAGGAGATGTGAGAGAGAGAGCAGAAGCTGTACATGGAAAGAATTGGCAGGTTTTTCAAGAGACGATTGCCAACTACTGTGCACTACTAAGCTTGGTTTGAAAAGTGTTCACAACAAGGCTTTCCTATTGTTAGGTGTTTACTATAGCCACGCCCCCACCTGCAGGAACTCTCTCCAAAGCCTCTTAGGTTCGTGCCTACCCTTTAAAATCTCCATGGAAGACTCTCTCTTTTTCTCTTCTTCTCTGCCCCCCTACTCTCTTTCTGTCTCCCCACTCTTCCCCTTCCTTAATAAACCTAATATGGCTCTCTTGGCAGCCTACAGGCAAGTTCTTTTCTTGCTTGAAATACTATCACCTATTACGGTGATGTGAGAAGATGGTAGAACCTGTTGAAGGTGTGGCCTGCTGAGAGGAAGCTTGGTCCCTGGGATAAAGCCTTGAAGGAGATATAAGGACATCTGCTCCCCACACCTCACTTTCTGACGATGCTGATGCTGATATGTAGAGTTCCCTGTCATCTGCTACCAATGCTACTTTAATGTCTTGTCAAAGTCCTAGAGTAAGGAGTCATTCATTGATTGACTTAAATCTTCAAAAGAAGGATCCCAAATATAGTTCTCCTCTCTTTCAGATGACTTGAGTATTTGTTACAGTAATGCAAAGCTGCCAATCAGACACTTGTTATGCCAGTCTCTGATGACCATTTCATTTAAAGCAACTCATTTGATCTTTGAAATAACTCTAATAGACTGAGTTATGTTCCTTAAAATATATGCACCAAAGCCCAAACTCCAATGACCTAGAATGTGGGGGGAAATAATGTCTATAAAGAGAAGTTGACTGAAATTGGTGTCATCAGTGTGGATCAAAATCCAACCTGACTGCTACTCTTATCAAAGGGTAGAATGGGACATAGGTAAGTTCAAGGGAGGGCCATGGGAAAACAGAAGGAGAGAAGAATTCATCCACAAGTGAAAGGGAGAGGGGCCTCAGAAGAAATGAAGCCTGTCAGACTCACATTGATCTTGGGCTTTAAGCTTCCAGATCTGTGAGACCATAATCATCCGCTGGGCCAGCCTACATTGTGTATGAGCAGACCTAGACTCTAGGACAACACAGGACACTATAGACAATGGAACTTACTCTTGAAATTATCACTTCATTTTTGAATAAAATATGTGTTTTAGAACAGGTTCAGATTTATAGAAATTGTGAAACTTTCAGGCTTATTGTATTCACTATACATTACTGTTATTAAATTTTAATTTGTAGTGAACATTTTTATTAGTAATGAGTCAACTATAATATTTTATTGTTAGGTATATTTAAAATTTAGCCCCATGTTATTAGTTTTTATATGATGATCTTCTTCTTCCCCCAAATCTGAACTGAGACATCACATTGTATGGAATCATCGGAATTCTTTATATTCCCCTGATATGGCAGTTTCTAAGATTTTGATTTTGATAGCCTTGGCAATTTAAGGAAAACTGGGCATGTGTTATGTAGAACATTCCTCAGGTGGGACTTGTGTCTAGTGTCCTTCTGATTAGTGTGGTGCTGTTCGTGGAAGGAAGAAGGCCCTGCCAGGGCATTAACAAGGCTTCTCCTTGCTGGTGTTGGTCTCAGACTGAGGTAGACTGCCAGGGTTCCCCTGGAAAGTCAACCCTCTTCCTATCCTGGGAGGTAAGAATTGACACAGTGCTACCCTGAAAGGAGTGAGTAGTTGTGCTTGAATCTTTATAAGATCTTGTGTGAGTTTTCAAAATGGAAAAGTTGTTTTCTTTTTCTACATTTATTTAAGAGTTCAGAGAATCACTTATGTATGGTGGCATCAATATAGAGATGGATATGCATGTGTGTTATATATTTACTTTAAACTTTTGAGTTTTAACCTAATATCACTATTGGAACCTATTGGAACTCAGATTATTTCAGCCATTAAAAGTTTTGTAGAATCTAACATTTTGTCATATACTTGTCATTATGTGATTTCCTCCTGCCTTCCCTCACTCTTCTCCCTCCTTCCTGTTGTTCTTCATCCCTCCCTCCCTTCCACACTTCCTTCTTTCAGTTTTTCTTTTTGTTTGATTAATTATGTCGTACTTTTAGAACCACAACACTCAGACTCAGTTTGTGAATTTTGCTTTAATCTTTCCTAAGAGTCCCTAACTTCTTTTACTGGAAAGCAATCTTTGAGTGCCACATGCACTGATATTAGTAGGGTCTTTTGTTTCTAAGTTTTCTCAACTGATAAAGGCAGAAAGTATCTATATCTAATCTAACTTCTGTGTCTCCACATATCTGTATCCATTTCAATATGTATCTATGTGTATAGATCTAATCTAATACATATTTATGTATATATGATGTGTGTGTGTATCTAGACATCAGTTCACACTTACAGCTCTGATTTTATTCTATTACTAGCCAAGTCATTCTTTCTTCTGTCATTGTTTATCTGTAAATCTTAATTGTTCAGTCCCAGTATGCATAGGTTGGGGCTAAAATGATAGCTCACACAATTGCAAGGAAGAGCTCATTCAGTGCATGATGATTATGTACAGGTCCTGTGCTCTTATACATTTCAAAGGTACTTAGGTCAGCCCTTTCTGTTAGACCTCCTCTGTGAAGGCATTATAATCAATCATGAATTTCTAGTGTTTTGCAACAATTTGCACTTCAATTTAGATATCTGTAATTTTGCTTTTATTTTAGCAATAAACCTCAAAAAATTTTAATGATTGTTTTTTCAGAAGAACTGAGATATATAGCTTTAACTTACCTAAAGATTTTGCAAATAATAATGGAGGTTACATTCATGATTATATTTGTATTTCTTGGTTTGGAGATTAATATTTTGTTTTAAAAGCAAAACATTTATTATCTAAAAATAAGCTAAATTCACAATTGTCTATGAAGGAAGGCTCAAGAGGAGAACATGCTCTGGGATAACAGGCCTCCCTTAGAGTCTATATTGTGGGCATATTATTCTGTGTTTCAGAGCTCAGTCCTCCACATAAAAGCAAATTTTGGAATATACCACAGGAAAGTATATAATTTCCACTTGAAGAATGTGAAGTGGGGAATCAGGAAAGATAAGCTTTTGAAAGAATGAAACATTGGCTGTCCCCTTAAGTATGAATGTTGACCAGAGCAGCAGAAACAACAGGATAAATAGAGTATAACCTGCAAATACTTAGAGGGAGAAACATACCTCTTTTGTTTTGTGTTTTCTGTTCAGCTTTGCTCTTCCAAAAATATGTGTTGCAATGCATTTTCCATTGTGAAACTGTAGCAGACATGAATTCTAATAAGTAACTGATTATTATTATTGACAACTTGCTTTGTCCTTCAGGATAGACTAACCTATTACTGTTACTAGGGAAGTGATGGGTTATTGAGTATCTCAGAAAGGAGTCTGAGATAAAAATCATGACAGCCAGGCCTCTTCTCCTTTTGTATCTGCTGCTGTACATAGCTTTGAGGCCAATAAAATGCTATCCCTATGTGTGGACTCTAGAGCTTGAATAAGATCCACAAGCCTTCCCTATAACTTACCCATTTTTGGTTTGGGGTCATTTTAATAGCAAAAGTAGCTTAAAAAGGATAAAGAGCTATAAAAAAACCTCTGAGCTTTTTATGAAACAGTCTCACTATGTAGCTCTGGCTTACTTTGAAATCCAGAGACCCACCTCCTGCTGATTCCTGAGTGCTGGGGTTAAAGGTGTGTGCCATCACATCTGGTGATCAATTTTATATTTAAAAAGCTATGTAGCTATCCAAGGATGTACACCTGTATGTTTTCTAGGAGAACCAAACTTTCAGATATATGTGCTTTGTTTTATGTCTATCATATGTTTAACCTTTACAGTACATTTGGAGTATAACTAATATGGCTTAGTTTTTTTTTTCTTTAAAGAGTTCATAGAAGTAAGTGCAGACATGTTGAGAAATAGAAAATCTCCAGTGTCATTAGTCAGATGAAGACCCAGGGGAATTAATGGTGCAGAATAAGTCTGGGTGTTCATTGCCAGAGAATTCCTTCTTGATTGGGGAAGTTCTTCTTTCTATTCTACTCAGACCTTCAAATGACTGGCCAAGAGCTATCCACAACTACAGATGACAAAATCTACTTTACTCACTTACCAGAAATTTAAATAATAATTTTATCTATGACTGTCCTTCAAATTGACACCAGAATCCAAATTGCCACACCAGACATGTGTGCAGCCTTGTAGGAATGGAAAATGTTCATTATGATCAATTTGATATTTAGAATAAGTGAGGAGATACACTCCTTGTGTGTATTTATGAGTGCTTCCTGAAAGGGTATTGACACAGGCTAGACCCATGCTTAATATGGATGGTACCACCTGTCATCAGGAGGTCTAGAACTAAGAATGAAAGCAGGGAGAGCTCCTGTATCCATCTCTCTCCTTCCTGGAGGTGAATACAATGTGACCAGCTGCTTCATATTCCTGCCACCATGCCTTCCCTGCCATGCTGGACTGTGTCTCTTCTTCAGCATACATCAATGTAAACACTTTCTTCACGGTTTTTCTCAGATATTTGGACACAGCAGCAAGAAAAGCAAATAATCCATCAATATTCTCTTCCAGAAACAAAAGGAAAGCCTCCATATTGTCAAGTGTCTTGCTAACAGGATCTCTGATGCCCTGGCATTGGTTCAGTTGCACCTGACAAGGATAGCCCCCCAAATTCTGATCAGCTTTTATTGGCATCTTGAGTTCTTGTGAAGGAAGAAAATAATTTTCAAAGAAATGAGCATTGCCTCCAATATGCCTATGCAGCTGTGGTTTCTATTCTTAGCAAACAAGTGGATAATTTGCTAAACTAAAACCCATTCCAGTATCCAGGCATCTATTGTGTAGCCAGGCAACAGTGCAATGAATATTTACAGGGTTTTTGCACTTGCTCTAAAGTCAGCTTAGCTTAAGGAAGGTGCCAGTGGCCTCAGCTTCCTAGTTGTCCTGTGTTTTGAACCTGTAAGGGATCCTTGTAGAGACCATTACCCTGTGACATTTACTTAATTTACAGGCTGGTGAAAATATGTAAATTCCTAGAGACTCAGAGAACAGCTGACAATCTGATGTGCTATAGGTACTCTGAGTTCTGGTGGAACAAGATTATAGATCCTGAATGTGTGATGTCAAAGACCCTATCTATAACCACCCACGTCTGTTTCTTTGATGGACAGAGATTCAAGATAAGTGTGTTGGAATTCAGACCTTCCTAGGCTTGTTTACATTAGCAGGGGTTCAATTTGGCTTGGAGCTGACAACTGGTTTTATTATTACTTTCTGTGAGTAAAGTTGTTATGAATGTACAAAAGCAGAGGATAGTTTAATAAGCTACCACCACCATCATCACATTCTTCTTATTCTTCACATTCTTCTTATTCTTAATTTTTTAACTTCTCCTTGGTCCTCCATGCTTAGAAGCATTCAAAGTACACCCTAGATATGTATCACTTTATCTTTGAATGCTGCAATGTATTTTAAAGAGATAAATTGAAACATAACCATAAAATATTTTTATATCCAACAAAAATTAATTTCCTAGCACCATTCTGTATCAGTATGCAGCTTTTGGAAAATGCCTTTCAGAGTTGATTTGCTTGACTTAGGCCTCTGAAGTCTTCTATGTAGCACTGATAGAACTCTGACAGCCTGCCCTGCCCTGTTTCTTTTCTATCTCTGTCCCTCTGGGCCAAACACAGCATAGCTAATGGGAAATAGGATAGAGTAAAAGAGAACCACGTGATGTTCTGCATCAGTGACAGACAAGGTCTTCAAGACATAACCTACTCTTTGGATTTGATTAGGGGCCAGGTTAGAAGTATGTTCTGTCTAATTATTTTTAAGGCTGGAATTCACCTCAGGGTACTTTGTACTTTCTACTATATAATACCAAGAGATTCATGGGTTCCAATGCTGTCAGCCTAACCCACTATTTTGAAATCCTAGGGGATGGCAGTCAGAGGAAATTCTAGAAAGTAGTCTTTTTAAGCTTATCACTTAATGATTGTCTAAACAAGAACTTTCCACCCTCATTGCATGGGTATCAGAGATATATTTAAATAGTAATGAGTAAGTAATAATCCAAAGAGTAAGTTATGTCTTGAAGACCTTGTCTGTCACTGATGCAGAACATCACTTGGTTCTCTTTTACTCTATCCTATTTCCCATTAGCTATGCTGTTTTTGGCCCAGAGGGACAGAGATAGAAAAGAAACAGGGCAGGGCAGAAAGCAAAATTGAATCCTTTCCTCAACCAGTCTTCTAATAGTAAGTCAATGCCTATGTAGCTTCCAAGACAATGTCTTAGTCCATTGCCAAAGCTATTTTTATTTATTTATTACCCCCAAAAGCTCATATGGATTGTTGAGACCTTTCCTGGATTATTGTTGACAAAGCCTTGATGGAAGCCCTGTTGTGTCAAGCAGTCTGAGCTACTCAGAATGTCTTGGACTTTTCTTCCATTACACTCAGAGATTACCTTAGTGGGGTCACCTTTGTGCCCCTGATGATGTCACCATACTGACACTGTTGTAATCAGGCTGCTCGAATGGACATAACTAGGAAATACTGTGTTTTGGAAGAACAGTACAGGAGGTCATAAGCCTGTGGTGGTCCCTTTAGTTCAAGTTAAATTGATGTGTCTTCTATCTATGACTGATTTTTATACTTATATTTTTCCCATACACCAAAACACTAATCCTCACTGCTTAAGTACCTTCTTCAATATTGCAATAGTTATTTTTAAAATTATGTATTTTCTTATATATGGATATATTAATTTCAAAAACTGGCAATGTTAATAATAATAATTGATAGAATTTAAACTTTTTTGTGCATATAGTATTGTGATGTGTATTGTGTTAGAGTTTAAGAGACAGAAAGAGAGAGGGGAGAGAGAGCGAGAGAGAGAGAGAGAGAGAGAGAGAGAGAGGTAGGATCTTTTTTTTTCCCATTTAGTTTGTAAGCTGTAATGTCTTTTCTATCTCAAAAGGTGGTGATGGAAAAGGCATCAATTTCTCAGACAAAACCTCTGGCACCAGAAATGTCCACTAAGGTTCTTGAGTCCCACAGAGAACAGAACTGCATCTTACGTAGGCCCCTGGGTAAAGATTTACTGGAATGCATGAGGCAAAGCTGGGCTAGACTCAGTTCAGATTCACAACTTTCCAATACTGTGTGGGCCTAGTATAAATTATACTTTCAATTTTATACCAAAGCTCATCATGTACTTATCATATCCCAGTCAGATGAAAACTTAAGCTTTCAGTGAACATTACAAGCCTAACTTTCTACTTGGCTGCCTGGTAGTCAGCCAGGTCTCTTCCTTCCCTCCACATGTTCTCTTTTCTCAATTCCTGAAAATGAGAAATGAGAACTTAATGGCTTCCAGCATTTCTCTTCAGGCTGAACACTGTGCCCTAATTGTAGCTCAGTGCTCCCAGCTTTATCTTGACCACCCTTTCACTTATGCTGGACTTACAACACGGTCAATGCTGCTCTTGGGACTTCTTTTTTCCTTGATATGTAATTTTTTATTTAAAAAGTTCCCCCCCATATATATCACTATTCCCCTTCCTTTTCTTCCTCTCAGTCTCTCCCAGTCCTCCCTCAGCCTCCTCCCACTCAATACCCTCATCCATTCCCCAAGGAGGACAAGGAGTCCCAAGGTTGGTCAGTGCAGTCTGGCATATCCAGTAGATGTAGGTCTGAATCCCTCATCTCAGTATTAAGGCTGGGTTAGGTGATCCTCTGTAGGGAATGGACTCTGAGATGTCAGTTCATGCACCAGGAACATAGTCTGATCCTACTGCAAGAGGCTCCACAAACTGCCCACGCCATTTGACAGTCATCTACCTTTGGAAAGTTTAGTTCCTTTCCCTGAAGGTTCCTTGTGAATTGTTTCTGATTCAGTGAGCTCCCAATAGCTCCCATCAGCTGTTTCTGTGGGTCTCCTCCTCATGACCCTGATTCTGTTGCTTATATACTCTCTCTTCTCTCTTCAGCTGGACTGGGGGCTCTACTTGGCTTCTTATCCTGAAAGGAGGGGTATGTGAACGCTCTTGTTGATCCCTTAACTGTCATTCAAAGAACAGATGCTGATCTCTTTTTTTGCCTGCATAGAAATCTAATGAATTTCAACCATGGTTCAGCCTACAGTGGCACCCTTTGTCATTCATACCCAAAGGCAGCTGAGACCCCAAGACAGCTCTGATGGAGTTCTGCTTTAGCAGCTACATGAGGGCTGTGAGGACTGTGCATCTCTGGACAAAGGTGGATCACAGCTGTATGTCTGAATACTCAGCAGGCTGCTACAAAACCCCACATGCTTTTAAAAGATTCAAATCTCTTGAGGTTTTCTTTTTAATTTTCATTTTGACAGACATAGAAATCTTGTGTGCTAAGCAGTCCTTCAAAAGTTCTAGCTCCCATGATTCATATCACAGGACAGTAAGGAGCCCGTGAGGTGGTGCCAACTTCTGCAATGGATGCTTCGCTTGGCCCCAGGTAGGAGACATTTATCACTTGTTATCATTGCACTCTCTCTTTCCTGCCCTGTTCTAGAAATATATTTCAGCAACGAGTTGTCCAGGTAAATGGATGGTATTGCTCTGTATTAAATTTATGGCTCAATTACAGTCAATCTTACATTATCAGCTTTCTGTGTGTGGATGTAATTAATATAAACGAAGTAGTGAGCTATCATTTCCAATGCCACACTGCTTTATGCCTGAAAAAAGGAAATGGAATTTATGCCTAGATTGTAAGTAATTGCAACCAATGGTCATATTACCTTAGATGGTTTAGGCAGGCATAATGTTAATGAAAATTATTTCTTTGTATATAATTTAAATTTTGTGAGTTTATAAGTGACACTCGATTTCTTATTAACAACTCAGATTAGTGCCTTTTCTATGCATATATACTATCATTCTTGGCAAGGGAGCTGAATCAGAGAACACAGGCCTAAAGAAGTCAGCTTCTAGTACTTCCACCTTTACTGTGAAAAGGAAATATAGTGACCTGATAAATGTACAAAAGGGGTCAGTATTCACACAAACACAGTCAATGTCCGGGGCCTTATGGGTGGATTTCTGTATTTAACTACACATCTATTGTGATAAATTGTTAAGGCAAAGCCTTGTAAACCAAAAGACCTCTGTGATTTAAGCCAACTAAATAATTTCCTCTTATTTGTATGGGGCTATTCAATTAATAGCATATAGGTCACATTAAGAGGCTTCTTTTATATATAAACACGCAAACATATAATATATATGTATGTGTATGTGTGTTTATATGTATACATACATTTAGCATACATATACACACATATCGACATAAACATTATGTGTTTCTGTGTACATATATATATACACATAGCATATATACATACATACTCATGTACAAATACTGTGTGTATGTGCATTTATATATATACACACTTGGCACACACATCTATTTGTTTGTGTGTATGTGTGTATGCATGTGCATATATTTACCATCCTAGATTAGATGCAATACTAAATTAGTTGTTTATCATTTAAGTCCTGTGACTTTTAAGGTTTTGCTGAAGACATTGGACCCAACTTTCCCCACTGACACTTTAATAAGTGTCCTTTTGTTTGACCAAATAGATGTCTGTATTTCCAGATTAATGTATTAGGCATTTTAGATTCCAGAAACACAGTTAACAGCTTTGCAGAAATTTCAATATATGCCCAAAGGATTATCAGAGATCCTTTGGGGGTATTATGTGTGTTCATTTGCTTGCCCTGCAGAGTACAGCAAATCTTTATAAAGTTAAAGTTAGCAGAGCTGGTAGATTCTGGCAGTGTTCCAGCTCTCTGATAATAGGTGTCACCTTGCTACTTCATTCTCAAAGTTTTTCTTAAAATGTATTTTTTCCTGAAATTAAATTGCTGATGTTTATAGGGTGGTAATATTTATGTTGTACTAAGAGATGTGCTGAGTGATGGAGCAAAATTAATTTTTAAAAATTTTATTTATAGTGTGTAGACTTTTAATCAAAATGTAACAGTATAATATTTAATAAAATAAAACTAAACAGTTTACACAACATAATCATATGAACATGAAAGTCAAATAAAAGACCTGGACTAGATAGTAACATATAAACTTCCGTGTTAGTATTTTTTATATATAAAAACCAGACATGTAAACTATGCATATTATAATAGTAAGTTGTATGGAAATATAAGGTAGTTTATAAAATCAACACAAAATAAAATAAATGTGTGGAAACGCATTCAATACCATTGAAGGAAAACATAATGGAAGAGGTGCCACATCTATATACTTACTGCTGAGGGTGGCAAATGGAAACTTCCCAGGTAACAGGCTGTGGGCATATCAGGCTGTGTGCACACAGTTCAAATTCTGAATTTTGAATATCCAATATCAAACTCTAAGTATTTTCTTTGTTTACCAACTAAGCAACATTACAAGTTTATTAAAAGATTTCTTTTGCATCATCTAATTTTAAAGCAAAAAAAAAGTGGGCTGAGTCTGTAATGATGGGTTATTGGTCCAACAAATTAGTAGATAGTCACATAATAGGATAATAGCAAGCACTGAAACAGCTTATATAAATGTTTCTGGCATGAAAAGACATTGATTGTATACCTCATTGGAAAATTCATTATAAAATTGATCTGTAATACAAATACTTTAAAATAAACTATAACAAAAGTACTTTTTAAATCTCAAGGTGTATGTTATCCTTGTAGCAGGCTCAAGGATAGAATATTTTCTGCATTTGGCTTATCTGTGTGTGCTCTCCACTTCTCTGTGCAATCAATGAACGATTATTACCTTTAAAGTTTAAACATTTTATATTTTCAACATGATGTATTTACTGAATGAACATAATCTCATTGTAATCATGGAAAACAAGCAGATACTGACTAATAATAAAATGTGTATGTTTCTCTTTACAAGAATTATGGTCTATACTAAAGAAGCTCAAAATGTATCAGTCTAATTAAAATAAACACTAGTGTTTCTTATTTCATCTCCTATATATTTCAAGAGTACCCAGAGCCATGGAATAATGTGTATCTGTCTTCTAGCTTTTGAACTGCAGGCAACTGCTAGTAAAAAATACCTGGTAAGTTCAAAATATATTTTTGAGGCCATATATATATATATTTATGAATGGATGTGGAAAATATTTAAATTTTATTTTAAATAAGTTGCACTTTAGGCTCTTGAGGAACAAATACTGAGAATGTAACTTGACCTTTATTCATTTTAATATTAGCTGTCTTTTAGATCTCACCAAATAAAGGCAAATAGTGCCACCCAAGCAGTAGTGGAGATATGATAGTAGTTACTAAACACAGGGCAAATGAAAACATTTAAAGCCAACCAGAGCACCTCTGTTACTGATAAAAGACTAACAAACTGATGTTATCATTCACTGACTATATGTTATTCTCAGTGCCAACTGTTTCTACAATCTTTCTTACTCTTTTCGATGACCCTAAAAGGTAAGCAGAGAGCTCCCCAATTGATGAGACTTAGAAATTTTCAGTGGCTTGCTCAGTGGCATGTCACATGAACTGGCAAAACATGTGGGTCTGATGCCAGTATTCTTGATCTTCACGCTCCATTAACCTGGCAGTGAAGAGGGAGGTTATCCAAACAACCCTAATACACAGCATTTCTCTTGTGGAGTTAGGACCTTTCGGGTAAAAATTCTGCTTTCCTTGCTGTTAATCACATCCACAAGAAGTGACAGAGAAGGAACATCTACAAAAGTATGTGCATTGTAAATACTTCCACTTCTGAAAGGAACTAGAATGTCAATTATTTGTTGTATACATACTATTCTACTTATGCCTATAGTCAAGAGAATTATTTTTATGTACACAAAATCATACTAGTGCCTATAATCAAGTCAGAAAAATTTTAATCAGGGTGATTATAGCTTGCAATAAGATAATCTACTGGGTCCCTATAGAATACTCCTTTGATTATTTTTCTGCTGTTGTATTTAAAATATTGCGCGTAAAATTTAAAGGCCCTCATGTGTGTCATTTCAGCTGGCTGTGAGCATTGTGTTGTTAATCCACAGCTTACTCAGTTTATATACTGCAGAGGATCTCTTTTGCTTTCCAGGCTTGGTGAGAGGTTAAATCACTTTCATTTTTTAGGATCCTATAGAAGACAATCAGAGGAAGATGTCTCACAAGACTTCTTGCCCTTTGCAGGGACAGGATGGAGGGCTGGAGAGGGGGGAAGCTGAAGGCTGACTGACAGGGATTGGGAGGAGGAAAGGGAGGGAGAACAGAGGGATACATGGGAAAAAAATTTAAATAAATAAATAAAAAGTAAAAATATAAGGCATGAGAACAACCTATGCTCATGAGAATTTGAGTGGAATCACTGGGGTATGTGAATAAACCTTTTTTAATTAATTAATTTATTTTTTAAGGATTAAACACAAATGGCAAATTCTTAACCAAATTAAACAAAAAAGGGAAGACCTACTTCAATAAAACTAGAAATTGAAGCACAAAAATTATATCAGATGTGAATAAAATTCCCAAAGTCATAAAGACATACATTATAAATTTGTTTCGGTAAATTGAAGATTCTGAAAAAAACTGGTAAGTTTTAGAGAGCAAAATTAAACTGAAATTTAATGAATGATTTTAACAAATGCATACTTTGTAACCTTGAAATACTTAAAACACTAATAAAATACTCCATACTAAAAATAAAAAAATAGCAATAATAAAAACAAACACAAGAAGATATGAACTTTCTACTGAATTCTACTGTAACAACTCCTTAGCGTAGGAGGCAGCTCATCAGTCTCATAATCTGAAGAATGAACCTTTTTGAGTGAGTCTGAGGACATATTGTTTGGGGTAACTGAAGAAATATATTCACAACCCACTGTTCTTTTGCATATACTCTGCATAGAAACAAATGCTGTGATCCTTGCTGGCAAGGATTAGATGCAACCATGACTGCAGTGAGCAGTTCATAAAGGAGCTTTGCTCTGTAACTCTTCTCACTGGGAAGAAAACCCTGAAACAGACATGCAATTAGTTGATCAAAGTTTCTAGGTTGCTCCAGTGAAATTTGGACCTAGTGGAGGATACTATTGAATGTCATGCTATATGTGATATAGACACACCTTACTATGGTAAGAAGTTGGAAGCTTCAATAGATCATTTGGAGGGACCAAGACAAAGCAACGGATGTACTTCAGTATGCATATGAGCCTCTCTCATGGTCAGGAGTACAAAGTGTGCACAGTGGGTGTGGCACAGATGGTCCAGGTCTGGAAGGAAGAGAAGCATTAATCTGACCTGATGACTGGAAACTATATACACATTTTTGGCCTATAGGCAGATTAATTTCCTTTAGATGGCCAGTTTTGTAGTTTGGTCCCAGAATGTAAATTCTTCCAAGTTAAATGCCTCTACCTTGGATTTGTTAAGCTTGTTTAGACACGGGATGTTTTTTTAAAAAAGGTCATACATTCTATCCTACAGGGAAGCTGCTTTAGCTCAGGAAGTAAACAACTCAAATGCTTGAGAAAGTCCATGAAACTGACCATATTCACACAGGCCCCTCTATTCTTAAGCATATAAGCAGCAAGGACTGCTCAGAGACACTCTCAGAGAAGCCAAATTGCTTAGAAGATGCTCAGACCACTTAAACTTTGCTAAAGAGACAGTCTCCCTTCTGCTGAGCATCTATTTATTTTATTTATTTATTTTCATCAGCAGGCAGGCTCTGGTACCACTGCTCAGAGTTGCTGGTACCTATCTCTGTCACCCTACCCTTTACTCTCTTCCATCTGTGGGAGTTACTTTTTTTTCTTTTTTTTCTTCTTTATTTATTTTGTATTTATCAAGAAAAACAGTAAATTGAATTTAAAATGCTGATAAGTTAACAATAACTATAAAGAAAATAAAAATCATAAGCAAGACTTATCAAGGGTGATAATGCAAATTGGCTACACATAAAATTACTTCGCCGGTTCTGGTGGCGCAGACTGGTAGGATTTGCTGATGGAGGCAGAGGCAGGAGGACCTGGAGCATCTATTTACAAATTGTGCAGTGAGCTGCAGGTATCCAGCATCAGCTGTCACCAATGCTAGCGATGGACTTTGGTGATACAGCTGTCTTTGATTCATGCTCCTGTAAATAACCCCTCACACATATTCCTAGACCTAACCCCAGTAAACCTCATTGGTTCAGAAACTCAAACACTGGTTTTATATTTACTTTGATCTGTGGTTGGTTCCAAATCATGGATGGGTGGGTGCTTTCTCATATCTCTCCATGAATAATGTCACACAACAGATTTCACCCCCAAAATCTTCATATGTTAAAAGTCTGGCATTCAGACTGGCTCTGAGTGGGAACAGGCAAATCTATGATACATTGGATCTAGCAGAAGATCTTCAAGTCACTGGCTGCATATTGAAGGAAACTGTGGGAACCCATAGCCTTACTCTTCTCTTTTATTTCCTGGCCTATAATGAAATGGCCCTTCCGAACTGAGCACTCTGCTATAATGTATTGTGCTGACCCAGGAATAAAGAAACAAGGCCCATCCGTCAAGGTCTAAAACCTTCAAAACTGTGCACAAAAATAACCTTTCCTCGTTTTAAGTTGATTTATCTCAGACATTTGTTACAGTAATGGAAAGCTGACTAAAACAATTACTCATGGCCCGTTAGTTCTAACACGATCATTACAAACACACTGATTTACTTTTCCACTCAGTGGATATTTATTGAGCGAGCTGACCTAAGCTACAGTCAAGGCCACAGTAGGACTTTCCTGAGCCTGGTCAATTTTGCCTCTAAAGACCTTTATTTTTTTCCATGGAATTTATTTGAGGTTACATAACTACATTGATAGTAAGAAGATTATAAGTCAGAGTGGATTTATCCATTAATACCATATGGCTTTTTGTCCTTAAAGTTTGAAGGGAATTGTAATGAAATAATTTTATGGGCATTAAGGCTGTGGAGGGAGCCAGGCATTGTGCCTCATCTAACAGTGACGTCATCCTGCCGCGTTGCCTCGTTTTACCACTTCATGCATGGGATCTGAACTCTTATGCATTCAGAATACTAAAACATAAGTGCATTAGCTCTTTGGTGAGTCAATATTTAAATTACAAATAGGTCATTGAAAACTAGATGGGATTCTCTTTCAGTGCTGTGGGGATAGCTATCCCCACTGACTTGTCTACTCATACAGAAAGTAAAATTTTAAAAAGATTGATTTGTTTTTATGCAACATGTATGTGTGTGTGTGCGTGTGCATGCATGTGTGTGTGTGTGTTGCTTGCATGCATGTCTGTGCAGCCCATGCATACAATGCCTATAGAAGCCAGAAGAGGGTGTCAGATCCACTAGAACTGAAGGTACAGCCAGTCATAAACTACCCTGTGACATCTGGAAATCAAATTTGATTCTTCTACAAGTAAGGGCTCTAGATACAATGATATATAGCACCAAGCGTTTCAGGACCACAAAGAGAAGGCCTGATTATGTATGTCATACCTCAACCCTGCATTGCCTCTCCAACAGGTCTGGTCTTCCCACTGTTGGCAGGGACTCATGTCAAGGGATAGTTGACTTCCCTAATTTATTCATGCTATTGAAACAACATATTATGAAACAGGTAAATCTTAGAGTGGAAATGCATTTTCTATTTATAAAGCTATAAGTCTAATTTTTTTCAGATCTTATTTTCATTTTTTATTTATTTAAAAAGGTTTTTTCTGGGGCTAGAGAGATGGCTCAGAGGTTAAGAGCACTGGTTGCTCTTCCAGAGGTCCTGAGTTCAATTCCCAGCAACCATATGGTGGCTCAAAACCATCTAAAATAAGATCTGGGGTGCAGACAGAACAATGTATACATATATTTTCTTTCCATGTATACCACTGCTCACCATCTCTTCTGTCCTCCCAGTCTCTCCCAGTCCTCCCTCAGGCTCCCCCACCCATCGCCTCATCCATTCCCCAAGGGGTGCAAAGAGTCCAAAGGTGGTTCACTTCAGTCTGGCATATCCAGTTAAGGTAGATATGAATCCCTAATCCCACTATTAGGGCTAGGTTAGGTGTTCTTCTGTAGGAATGGGCTCCAAGTTGCCAGTTCATGCACAGGAACATAGTGTGACCTCTACTGCAAAAGGCTCCACAAACTGCCCATGCCATTTGACAGTTGCCTGTCTTTGGAGGGTTGATTCCTTTCCCTGAAGTCTCCTCAGTGATTGTTTCTAATTTAGTGAGCTCCTAATAGCTCTGGTCAGCCATCTCTGTGGTCTTCTTCTCATGATCCTGATCCCTTTGCTCATATATACTCTCCTCTCTCTCTCCTTGCTTAGCTATAGATCTCTATTTATTGCTGGATGAAGGTTCTATAATGACATTTAGGGTGGTCATTCATTTGATTATAGGGGAAGTTCTGTTTAGGCATCCCCTCCACTATTGGTTGCAGTCTGAGCCAGGAACATCCTGTGGGTCTTGGAAGTTTCTTTACCACCCGGCCTCTTTCTAACCCCACTGTGGCTCCCTCTATCGAGATAGCCATTTCGTTTTTCTTCCTCCTTGTTTGTCCTCTCACTTAACCATCTCCTTCTCTCATTATTTGTTCTCACCTCTCTTTGGTTGCTACCCATTATGATCCCAATTTACTCAGATCTTTTTTATTTTCTCTTTCCAGGGGATCCCTGGATGTCTCTCTTAAGTTTTTCTGTTCCCAAGCTGATCAGGGGTTGTGGTTTGCAGCCTGGATGGATATTCTTTTCTTTTTGTCTAAAATTTACTTATGAGTGAGTACATACCATGTCTATCTTTCTGGGCCTATGTTACCTCACTCAGGATGATACCCTTCAAATCCATCCATTTCCTGCAAATTTTAGAATGTCATTTTTTTTTTTCTGCTGAGTAGTACTCCATTGTGTAGATGTGCCACAGTTTGTTAATCCATTCTTCAGTTGAGGGGCATCTAGGTTGTTTCCAGGTTCTGGTATTATGAATAATGCTGCTATGAACATAGTTGAGCTAATGCTTTGGGGGTAAGAATGTGCATCCTTTGGGTATATGCCAATAGTGACACTGCTGGATCATTGGAGAGAGATGGCTAAGTGATTAAGAGGACCGGCTGCTCTATCAAAGGTCCTGAGTTCAATTCCTAGTAACCACATAGTGGCTCACAACCATCTATGATGAGAACTGCTGCCCTCTTCTGGCATGCAAGCAGAAAGCTTTATATAAACTAATCTTTAAACTAAAAGGAATAATCCTAGCAAGGATGATGTTTGTTGGGGGCACAGTCTACACTTTGAAGTAGAAACCTTCAATGCTGCTTTTTCTGAGAGAGATAGATGTTGCATACTCCTCACATGGCAACAGGATGGGACTCACCCCTTGAGCCTTTTATAAAACATTGACCGCATCCATGAGGGTTTTTTCTGCCATATCAACATGTAAAGACCTTCATGTTAATAAACCTGTAAATTAAAGCTTATCATATAAATTTGGAGAAGTATAGATTATAACTATACCTTTATCTTGGAGACTAGCTGCAACTATCCAAGCTCCAAGGAAGCTGTTATAGAATCTAGACAGCCTCACACTCCATCACACCAATCTCTTTCAACTTTGCCATGAAATTATCTTACCTGAAATGGCCATACTTACTTCTTTAGTTGATATTTTCCCCACAGAAATACCCTTTTCTAAAAAAAATGCACAACATAATAGTGTCCCATACATATTACAGTTTAGTAATAATTATATATAGACTATCTGATACAGATAGTATTTAAAAACAAATGTAGAAAAGCTTTTTTATGTAATTTGTATGGTTCACTACCTGTTAAGCTAGGTGTTGTAAAATATACCTTTGCTTCTGGAACTTTTCAAGTACAAGCTTTCTGTGGAGCTACACCAACTCCATACCATTTAGGTTAAGGTGATTTGAGAAACAGTGGTTCTCAAGGTGCTAAGACAGAATATTCAGAGGTGATCTGTTTCAAGGTCTATGGGTACAAATTAGTGTTCTGCAAGAAGATAAGTGTTGATTGCAGGAACTAACAAGGAACATGCTTTATTTCACAGTACATTTGCAGCTTTAAGAAAACTTTCTGCAGTTCATTAGCATTTTCAATGGATGGACAGCACAGTGTGGTGTCCCATTATTAACCTTCAAAGTACAGAGACGTGTAGGGAGGTCCTGAAAGAACAGGAGTGGAGATAGACTCTGGAAAGGAACAACCTGTACTAAAAGAAGTGAAATATCTAGGAGTAAATGCTCTGAGCTTGAGGAATACTTGATTGTAGAAATACAAGGCAGAAGGCAGCTGCGGGACAAATGTGGTGACTAGGTGAACAAATGGATTAAGACAAAAACCTGCCTTAGAATCAGTACTCAAAATTGACAAAACCACAAAGATGCTGTCTCAGTGAAGACCAGTTACTATTTCAATCTTGTGATCTGAAAGTGAATTGTTTTTCTCAGTACATATTACCTGTCATTGCATGGAAGGTATAGTGGTGGCATCATGTTTCTCATAACTCAGTGGGGAAAATAAAAGAGAGATCAGGGGACAAGCAGAACTGAGATATGACCCCAAACCCTGCTCCCTAGCAACTGACTTCATCCACAACTTCCCTCAGTGATGCCAGTATCTAGGGATCAAGTGTTAGAATACATGTGTATGTGAGGGAGGGAATTTCACCTTTAAGATGTGTCATTCTCTCTGGACCCTATATGTCATGGACATCTCCCAAAACAAAATGCAAGTAGCCCATCTTCTGAAATTCCCATACCATAATAGTTACAATACTGTTCAAAAGTCCAAAGGCTCTTCTGAGAACAAGGTACATTCTTAGTTGTGAACCCCAGAAAAGTTGAAAAGAATAGAAATAAATTTCACTTTTACCAACATAGATTGATGCAGAGTAAACACTGTCATTCCAAAAAGAAGGAATAGTAGGAAAACAAGAAAATACTGAACAAAAGATTTTCACTGCAATGAAAACCTAAACACTGAATCTTCATGTACAGCATCCACAGCATGTGATGACATCACTTGACTTCCAATGGCTTGGGTTGCTCCATGTCTCAGACCTTGCCAGCAGCTGCATCTATGTGCTCTCTTATGCTATCTCCGATCAGTGACTAGTTTTTCCTTGAAAATTATCTCAGTGTTCCTGGAATCGCCATTATCCTGGAATTTTCATCAAAACACTGGCTTCATCTTTACATCTTCAAACATCACACACTCAAGAGCTACACTCAGAATCTGAAGTGGCTACAGATTTTCCAGTTTTGTCAATAACACATTTTAAAATTTTTCTTTTTCTTTTTTCTGTCTTTCACATCATGCATCTTAATCGCATTCATTTCTATGTCCCTTCATATCTACAATGTGCCTTTGCACCTTCCCCATCAAAACAAAATAAAATAGAATTCAAGTGGAGGAAGGAAGGAAAGAAAGAAAGGGAGGAAGGATGAAAAAGGGAAGGAAAGATAGAATATATATCTTGTCCTGGAAAGTGCAGGGGGACACAGTGAGTCACACTCTATATACTTTTGTTCATATATCTTCATTTGCAAGTGTTCATTACAGTGAGTCATGGTCTAGTTTCTGCTAGACCATTGATACTGGGCCCTCATGGGGACTATTCTTGATATCCTGTTGTCTTGTGTTGTACAGATTCTTCAACTTTGGATATGTAGGACTGGCCTCTTCACGTGCTCCAGCAGATCATCCCTGGGACAGATTTTGAAGTGGGCCAACGTATAACCATGGTTCTGGGCCTGGATAGTTGCAGGGTCGGTTAGTCCACCTGCTTTCACTGGTCCTTAATACCTGGGTGAGCTCTTAGGTGTTTCCCAGGCTAATGTACTCTATGTAGTCATGAGCAAGGTGCAGGGTTGGTTCTCCTGCTTGACACTCTCAGGATTGGCTCACCTGGATGTACACCATCAAGGCCAGCTCTACTTCTTTGCCTAGGCATGGTACAGGTGTCCCTCTCCTAAGTGCTGCAGCTGGTGAGGGCCAAGAGCAGCTCTCTTGTTCTTAGAACCTTAGGACCAACTCTTTCTCACCTGCCAAAGGCACTTAGCGGGGGCAGTTTTCCCCTGCTTACATCACAGTATGTCAGAAGAGGGGCCAGTTCAGATCTCCCACACTCAGGTTTCCTGGGCCAATTCATCTGCACCTTGTCAGTAGGGTCAGCTCTATTATGCTGCTCAGGCAAGGTACAGGGCTCACACAAATGGTAGGGGAAAGGATCTTTTCCTTACCCTCACCCACCACCACATGGCAGACAAGGGTTATGTGCCCATCTAGATATTCTACTCTCATATTCTCAGGGCCAGTTTACCTATGCCTCTGCCAACAGGACCAGCTTCGCTGTGCTTCCCAGACAAGGAGCAGTACTTTCTTGAGTCCTGCAGTTGCTAAGGAGGTCCAGCTCCCTTGTCTTCTACAGACAGCTAAGGGTATGGGGCAGGAGGGTTCTCTCCCTTGCACACACAGCCTCATGACATGATGAGTAGTGGAACCAGTTCACCCATGCTCACACCTTCAGGCCTGACTCACTTGTACCCCTGCCAACAGGATAGTGTCAGCTATATTTTTCAATTTTGATGCAAATCTCAATAACTCACTCTGAATACCTTCTAAACAGCACCATGTATCAGGTACAAACCCGCCGTGAGATATGTTTTAAGTGAGGTTTATTTTGTGAGAATCACTTACAAAACAGAGAAGGTTTTAAGAGAAAGTGAAGGGATAAAGTTGCAAAGCGCCACACCGCCAAACTCTCCCGCTGCTGGCCCGGCACCGCCTACTCCCGGAAGCCGCGTCATCAGTCCGAAAACCCGCACAACCGGTCTGGAACTCTCTCGAGAGAATGCCGGCTTCCTGTCCTGGTCCTCTCCCTCGGAGGTCTACTTCTGAGATCCTTTCCAGTCCACCACACCCCTTTTGTCTCCAGCTTTCTGACACGATCCATTCACATGATTTCCCGCTACAATCATGTAGTGCCTGAATGCAACCAAATCTGGGGAACCACATCTCCAGCAGCCCTGTTGGAGCAGGGTACTCCTGAGGCTATATGTGTCCCTGGACGGTTCTGTTGGAATAGGACACCTTGAGGCTGTATATGTCCATACACAGTCTTATTGGAGTAGGGAAATCCTGAGGTTATGTCTTCAGGTACTCTTTTATCAGGTATTTCTATATTACATAAAGTTTTAAAAAATTTACACTGTAGTGCTTTGTACTTTTCCATGGAAGAAATCTTATTCTCAAGTACCTGTCATCACAGTGCACAGTTCAAGCTTTCTCTTTAATGGTGTTAATCAGTTTAACAAATAACTGTTTTGTTTGTATCAGCCTTGTCTCCTCTCCAAACTCCATGTCTTCCTGCTTCACTATTTGCTCTAAATTCTCACTATAAACTTGGATAAATGCATTGAGTAATAACTACACTAAGCCCAATTGTTATGTTGCCTTGAAATTTCCTCATTTCAACAAACTAATCCATCACCTTATAATTTACTCTCACCTAGATCTTCAGAATTCTTCTTTTAAATTTTTTTTTGACAATTTCAGTAGACTCATGGCAATTTTCATCATATATATAATGTTTTGGGCAGTATTTACCCCAATCCCCATTACCCTCTCTTATAATTGCCCTGATCCTTTAATGGAAGAGAGTGGTAAAGTTTCTTCTCCTATTAATACTTGAAGAACTGAAGTGAGAAAAATGGGACTTGAGCTCTTGAGTGCAATTTACATGAGAAGGATAATTTTTATTGTCACCGCTTTTTGATAAGAACATTTATAGTGCAGTAGAGAAGCCTGCTTCACAGCCCGGCATGTTCAAGGTAATATAAAGCTCAATTTCAACAATGTTACTTGTCTTTAGAAAAATGTCTGAGGTAAGGGAACATCATTTAGCCTAACTATTCTCTAGCAGTTGACAAAGGTCATGGTTGCTCCTGTGTTCCTTCCCACATTTGCTGGTATTCCAAACAAATCTGTTCTTACTAATTATCAACATTGAATGTTGCTATTCCCATGTCCCAAATTCATCATATACTTACATAACCTTAATTCAAACCCCATCACCTTAGCTCACCATTTTCTTTGCAACTAACCCTACTCTGTCTTGGTGTGCAGGGTTTGTGAAGCTAGTCACAGATTCTTTGTGTTAGTAAGTACAAATAGCCATGATACAGCTAGGAGGCATGTGTTCCTAGCCTAACCCTAACCCTAACATGTTGGTTCTTACAGTCTTTGCACCTTGATGTCTACTATATTTCCTGGGCTTAGGTAGCCATGGTATTTGCCAAAATGTAGAAAGAATAGCTGCTAGCTCAGAGAAGAGCTTGATAAACCAAGTCTTATCAGTACATATTTATATTATCATTCTGGTCTTACAAACTCTCACAAAACAGTCAATTATGTTATACCTAAAGCATCCTAGGGATTCTCTATGGGAAGCTTTGAACATTTCTCTTGTAAACTAGTTCCTGAGACATAAGAACCACATAGTGGGGTTTATCACAGCAAGACCCTTACTCCTGGTACCCACTTTCCTTGTGGCTGTGACTACACACTTCGTAGAGGTAAGTTAGAGGTAGAATTTATTTTGGCTTATGGTTCAAAGATACCAGCTATCACATCAAGGTGTATTTGGTGGTAGAATCTTCTAGCACAGCTTGTTCCTTAACTCAGTGGTTCTATAAAAAGACACTTCAGACTCAAGGCAGATCTTACATTAAGACCCTCATGGCCTTCCCCTGAGAAATTTATTTCTTCAACTTGGCCTCACCTGATGAAGTTTTGTGTCCTCCCCACCCCCTGCCAAGTATGCACCATTAACTAGCAACCAAGTGCTTAGTTTCACAAATCATAACACTCTAAAATTTCTGTGTTTTATTAAATAAATAATTCTTTGCTTAAGACAAATAGTTAGAATGGGCATAACTGGCTCTGTGTTATTGATGGGCTGGATGTGAGGGTGCAGGGAAAGCTGCTGTATTACAGCACTCAGCATAGTCAAAAGTCTCCAGTATATACATGTAATCCTGAAGCATCTCCTCAGGTACAGGCATCTCAAGGACATGATCTTGCATATTATTGTCCATCGTGAGCCTCCCTAAAAGGAGAGGGGAAAAAATATAGAGATTCTAATCCTCACAAATTTTACATTTTCCAGTCACACTTCTCACTGAGTATCTAAAAATGGTTCGCATTTCAATGCCACATGATTAACACTACCTAGATTTCCTTTAGTATAAATATACTTCTTTACCTATATACTTTATAAAAGTAGAAGTTATGTTGTCTGGTACTTGATATCAATCTATTTTTTAAAGTTTTGAGACAGCTATATAGCTATATATTTCTTTCAAACCATAAAGTAAGATAAACTCTTCTAGTTACTTCATAGTTGAAAGTTCTCCCCTGGTGTGGTGGTTTGAATGAAAATGTCTCCCACATATTTATATATTTGAATGCTTGGTTCCCCATTAGTGAACCTGTTTTGAGTAGAATTGCCAAGTATGGACTTGTTGAGATAGATGTGTTACTAGAGATAGGCTTTGAAGTTTCAAAATCCCATGCAAATCCCACTCTTCCTGGCTATAGATAAGGATATAAAGCTCTTGGCTAATACTCCATCACCATGCCTGCCTGCTTCTTTCCATGGTTAATTATGTACTAACCCCCTGAAATTGTAAGCTAGTCCCCAATTAATTATTCTTGGTCATGGTGTCTCTTCACAGCAATAGAACAATAAGATATATTGCATGGATATTCAGTTTGCCTAGAAATGTGACCTTCTGACACTTTTTCTTGCCTCACTAACAAGGTTTTCATTGTTCAAAGAATCATGGAGGCTGGTGTATTCAGTGTTTGACTCTTTACTAGTCACACCTACATTGCTACACAAGCTTAAGACAGGAGATACATGCCACTTTTTAAAAGCCAACAGTAATGCAAAAATACTAGTAGGTATTCAATGAAAACTCAGAGCCAAATATTGGGGGAAAGCTCCACTATTAGAGAGAGGAAACAGACCATAATCAATTCTCACCTCTGCCTGGCTCCCACATAATACCTAAATGTCTTCCTACACCTGCCTTAAATATCTTCTCTGCCCAGTTGTTTCCCTTTTGGTGAAATTCTGAATCATAACTCTAGAGTTAGGATTAAAGGCATGAGCTACTACTGTTTTGTTTTTAAGGTTTGAACTTACAGAAATACAGAAAGTTTTATGTATCCTGAGTGATGAAATTAAAGGTGTGAGTTATCACTTTGTCATCCCTGTGCTGGGATTAAAGGCATGAATTACCACTCTCTGACCCTCAAGGCTTGCCTGTGAGTGATTGTGTTCTCTGATATTCCAAGCTGATTTTATTAAATATAAAATATATCACTACACATCAGTCATGATTACCATTTTCCATAAGATAAAACCCATATATAGCACCATTTTGGGGACCAACATCCTGTTGTTTATGTAATCATAGACTCTAGAGGAGAACCTACAATTATCATTTATTCTACTAAATAGATACAATATTAAGGTGACTCCTAATGACTTACCCTATGCCTATTGATTATTAAGTTTTTCAACCCTTGTCAAAGATGATTTTATTTACAGTGGTAGAGAATAAGAGAATGTAGACTGCTGCATCCTAAGTTGAACATATATACATCAACTTCTCCTTCCATGGTTCATGGGTCATTGCAGAAGATGAGGCATAAAAAAAGTATAAAAACCAGAGGTGACTTTAAGGAAACAGTGATTTCCATACATGGCAGTACTGAATTCACATTAGTTGTGACAGCATATACAGGACCTTCACAAGCCCAAGCCAGACAAAATCATAAGCCTCTTCACCCAGCATTGAGAGCAAAGGTAGACACAGAGTCTCACCCCTACCTGAGGGACAATTGCCAATTAATGTTTTTACTTTCATTCAATGCTAGGAATTTTTAAATTTCCTTCTTAATTTCTTCCTTGATGCAATTGACATTCATTATTATGTTAGTTAGTTTCTATCAATTTCTGTACTTTCTATAGCGTTTATTACTGTTGATATCCATATTTATTCTACTGTGGCCTGATACAGTGCAGGAAATTATTTCAATTTTTCTGTTCTTGTTTTTCTTTGTCTCCTAACATGTAATATATTTAGAAGAAAATTTCATTGGCTGCTGAGGAGAATGTGTGTTCTTTAGTGTTTGGGTTGAACATTTTATAGATGTCTGTTAGATTCAGTTGATTTATGAAGTCCTATAACTCTATATTTTCTCTCATTAGATTGTTTCCGGGTAACCTCTATATTGATGAGAGTGCTGTATTGAAATCACCAGCACTGTGTTGAAATCAACATATGGTTTCATATCTAATAGTGCTCTTGTTAATTTTACAAAATTAACTATTCCCATTTTGATGGACTATATGTTTGAAGCTGTAATATCCCATTCATATATTTTCTCTTTAGTGATCATGTTCCTGCTTATATCTTATATCTTTTGACTACTTTTTCTCTGAAATTTACTTTGTCAGATACTTGAAGCTACATCTCTAGTTTATTAGTTTCATGAACTTGAAATATCCATTTCCATTCTTGTATCCAAACATGGTGTTTATTATTTTTGGTAATAAAGTTTCTGGGTCTTTCATGGAGGCAGCAAAAAGATGAATTTGGTTTTCTATTTGTGTGGGACTGTTGTGTGAGAACTTCACAAATTCTCATGCTTAAAACTTACTGTCAGCATTGATTATAATAACTCAAAAATGATGCAAAGTAGCATATGTGGATTCTTTAGAATTGGATTCTTTTCCTTTGGACAAATGTCTTATTTTATCTTTTCAAGTATATCCATATTTCAATAACTCCTACTGTGTTTACTCAACACTAATTAGACCAAGTATTGGAAACTGGGCAGGACTCCAGAGTCAGGACTGAGTCAGTCCTGGTCCTTGCTTTAGAATTTGCACTTTACTGAAGAAGAAACTTGCTAATCAAATTCCTAGCAGTTTCTTCTCTACTCTGTTCTTAGTCTAATTAGATTCCCTTTGCCCTCCATCACAGCATTCACCCAAATTCATGGGCTACTGAGCTGTTCTTTCTTCTTTGAACACATTGTTTCTTCCTAAGTCTGGTTAGCTAGTTGATACATGATAATTATACAAGCTTATGGAATGTAATGTGATGTTTTCATTCAAGTATGCATTGTGAATAATAATGCATAACAAATAGCACATCTATGCTGTTAATTATTAGTCATTTAGTTTGATGAGAACATTTGGAATCCCCTTAGCTGTTTTAAAAATGTTAGTTTTAGACATAACCATGTTACCAAGCAATGAAATACCAGACATGATTTCTCCAGTAACTATCATTGTATAACCATGGCCTAAGCTCTACATGATGTTAGTAAATTTGATATTTAAGGATTGGATTAAACTCTGTAAATACATTTTAAAAATTAATTTTTCCTTCAGTAGCTATTTCTCAAATTTAAAGAAGTGTCTGGTCTGTGTTATCTCTGTATTCATTTGGTTTTTCTCAAAAAATATCAGATAATATGAATAATTTTTTTTTGCCAGGGGAGAACCCAAATACAGTTCCCTACTACCGCAAATTATGCAGTGGAGTTTCCTGCATTTGGGGAAATCTCAGAGGTTGGCACATCTGGAGTGCAATGGATAAGCCTTGCTCTGGGAAAACCACCCCCTACAAGGTAAGTATAAAATAATGTTTTGTTTTGTTTTGTTTTTTTCTTTAAAGCTTTGCAAACAAATCAGTGGTTGGGTAGTCAAACCATGACTCCCAACTCAGTGGCTTCTCAGTCTCCAAGACTGTATCCTCAGTAGTACATGCCTGGCAATCGAGGGATCTAGGGGAATAATTGGCCTTCAGTCTACATTGGAAGTTTGAGGAAGCTGGATTTGATGTCAAAGGATGGCAGCAGTAACAAGGAAAAAGAATCCACAAACAAGGAGCAAAGACAAGAATATGAAAGCAGTATTGCTTATTTCATATACTGCTTTAAAGGTGAGTTGTCACCAATAGCTACTGTCTGCTCTGATGGAGGGTTTCTCCCCAAACTCAGTTAGTTCTTCCTGGAAATTTACTTCACAGACTCATCAGGATGGGTGTCTCTTAGTTGGATTCATATCCAATCAGGTCATATACAAATATCAAGCATGACAAGCTCCCCCCCCCACTCAACTTGACATCTAAGCACATCTTCTATGGCATTCCTAATTCACAACTATACCAGCACAACTGAAGCATATTATTCTTTCCCAAATAGACAGAAAATTTCCTTGAATGCTTAGTCATTTACTATTCAATAACTCAAAATGATAATGTGGATTTATAACTGTTAAGTGTGGATATTATAATCAATTTATAAATGGTAAATATGTTGAGGAAATAAGACAGTTATGACACAAATATTCACTTAATGTGTGTGCATATGTGTAGTAGTTTGAAGAGAGAAAATGACCTTCAAAGAGAGTGACACTATTAGGAAGTATGGCTTTATTGAAGAGGATGTGGCCTTGTTGGAGGAAGTATGTCATTGTGGAGGAGGGTTTTGTGGTCTCATGTAGGTTCAAGCTACACGCAGTGTGTCTCAGACCATTTCCTGTTGCCTGTGAGTCAAGATGTAAGAACTCAAAGCCCCATCTCTAGTATTATGTCTGCCTACATGCTGTTTTGCATCCCACCATGATAGTTCATGATAGTGAACTAAACTTCTGAGCTGCAAGCCACCACAATTAAATGTATTCCTTTATAAGAGTTGCCATTGTCATGGTGTCTCTTCACAACAATAGAAACCCCAACTAAGACAATATAGTATGTAAGTAAACATTTTTAAAACATTCATTAGAAACAATCATGACAACTACAATTCTTATTTACTTAGCTAATCATGTAGACTTCGCTGGTATTTATAACTTCTTAAACCCAACTGTGTATCCTCTGCCTTCAGCAAGCACCTTGGCTCTTCACCTAAAAAGATATCACAAATTCACTCCTGAAGGGTTTGGAACATCAATCATTCTTCATGTGTTGGGTTGCTGTGGTTTCTTTTTACCTTATCTACAGGAAATGATAACATTGAGGGATGCCCTAAAGGTTCTTCTGCACATCAGACATACTCTTCCTTATCCCAGTAGGAAATGAATCATGGGTCTTAAGAAAATGCATGTACAATTCAAAGTATTTTAAACAAGGGTGAGCTGGGGGCAGTGTGCACCTGTAAGAGTGAGCTGGGGGGCAATGTGCACCTGCATGGGTGAGCTGGGGGCAGTGTGCACCTGCATGGGTGAGCTGGGGGGCAGTGTGCACCTGCAAGGATGAGCTGGGGGGCAGTGTGCACCTGTAAAAGTGATGTGGGGAGCCAGTGTGCACCTCAAAGGGTGAGTTGGGGGTCGGTGTATACCTGAAAGTGTGAGCTGGGGGGTAGTGTGCATCTACATGCACACTTTTCATTTTCTGTAATTGAGTTTTGAAATATTTGCTGTGATTATTTATTTATTTATTTGTCTTTTTGAGAAAAAGAAAAAAACAAGAAGGTAAGTGGCAAGGGAAGACCTGGGAGGAGATGGAATAAGGAAAAAATATAATCAAATATATTTATGAAAATTTTTAGGATAAAATTTGCTGGCAGTCATGTGACTTTTTCATGCGACATGTCTTGAGAATAGCGTGAACAAGTTCTCCAAGTGGCAAGGCCTTGGAAAATTTAACACTTATTTGGCAAGGCTGACCCCAGGAGAATATTTATTACCTGTTCTCCTTGCCTTCTTTATACAAATCATATTGCTAGTGCCTCTAGTTTTACTTTCTCAGGTATAACAGCTATTCCAAAGGAAAACTTTCCCTGATGACTCTCCTTTCGGTGAGCCAGGGAGGATGCTGTTAAAAATATACAGTGGACCCTGATTTAGCTCTTAGAGCCTTTAAGGTTTCTTTTATTCTTTAAGAAAAATTAGATTTATTTATTTTATATTATGTTTTTATTATGTTATGCCAGTTTTTTATTATGAATAAAGTCATTTTTTTTATCCATGTATCTCCTTGTTCTGACTCCCTTCCCCCTCCTGCCCCTCCCAGCCACTTACTCTTCTCTCCATCACTTTATTCTCTTCAGATCATATAAATCTTTTGCCTTTAAGGTTTCAAATGTGATCATGAATTCAGAATTTGAAGAGCAGGATGTTGCCTTTCCAGTGTACCTTGTGACTAGTCTGAAAGAGTCACAGTAGTTAAAGATATTACAAATTTGCATAACTATTCTGGAGAGAATGCTTTTAACCACAAGAGGCTAGGGGAAATGTAAACAAATAGATGATATCTAAACTTAATAGGAACAGTCTACAAATAGGAAATAAAGCAGAATAATATGAATTATGATGCCTTCTTTTCTAATAGCTGTTCCAATATTTTAGGGAAGCTAAGAAGGAGACTTGAAAACAAGAAATAAGCATTGACAACTAATAAAAGTAAGCCTTAAAGTTACGTAGTTTACAGGATGATAGGAGAAAACCTGGTATATCCCCAACAGGAGATAGAGTAGTACAGAATGAAGAATGGTTTGATCCAGCCTTGACTGGTGAGTTAATTTTGAGAACTGAGATTTGACTAGAATTAAACATTAATCACTAGAGCCAAAAGTTTCTTTCACTTTTGGCATGATGTTGTAACTGATGAAATGATGCTGAAAATACTGTCAGCTGGGCACATTGTTCTACCTGTAGGTGTGCCTAGTTAGAAAATTTTCTTTTTTGCTTCCTATACTGCTTATGCTTCTAATTATTAAAACTATGGACCAAATAGGTAATGATTACTTGTGGGAAAGTTGGGGGTCAGACAAGGAATGAGGTATGGAAACAAACTGGTAATTATTGTAACCATTATTAAAAACATAAGGAAGCAAATACACTCATAAAACTGCTCATGAAAACTATTGAAACTGTATAAATATAAACAGCTCAGGCTATCTTGGGGCCATTTGTTTGAAACAGGTGGTCAGAGATTTTTTATTGCACTGACTTCACACATGCATCCATCTCAGGTCATCAAACTCACTGGGAATTAGAAGTAGTAGTAGTCTTCCAGCAAAAGTTATTTTTTAAAATAGCACAGGTAATAAGCAGAATGCAACCTTAGAGTAAAGAATACATATTTTGGCATTGTAGTAAAGTTTGTCAAATTGAATTTTTCAGTATTCTTTTTACCAATAGTGCTTTTCTTGTATAATTTAACCATTTTGTAGAAAAGTGAGTCCTTTATTTCACATTTCTCATTTATTCATTGTGGAGTGACATTCAAATTTTCTGTTGGTAATTAGGATCAGCCATCATGGCTAACACTATTAATCTCCCTAGACTGTTGGTTGAAGGGGATCTGGAACTCAGTTTAGCCAGTGGCAAGTCTTATTTTCTAGTTCAGTTGTATGTTTGTTTTTGGTGGAAGTAAAGCTTCTAGGATAGCAGAGTATAAAATATTAAGAATAAAAAGTAACCATTCTGACATTGGTTTACCAGGAGTAGTCGTGAAAAATACCACTTTTCCTTCTACTCTTAATTCCTAAACTATGAATCCTGGCTAAACACTACCATAGGCATATGCAAAACACATATACCTTCTGCAGGAACCTGTCCCTGGCCTCTAGATAACTGCCCACTTTTGGCATTGTAACTGTGTCTTTTAATGTCCATGTCACTATTCTATGAAGCCAGCTGTTCCAAGATGATGAAAAAACGGTAAGACTAGTGAGTTTGTGAGCATGGGTCACTGCTACACTCTTCTATTTGTGAGCTGAGTTCCTTAGTTAGTACAGTTATGTGAATCATATACCAAGAAAGCACTTAAGGCATCCTGTAAACACATGGATGCTAGTTTTGACAGAAACATGTGTAAGAAAAGCAAATTATTATCCAGGATAAGTATATGTTCTATTAAGTACAAATTGTGGCTCATTCACAATGGAAGTGGCCCAATGTAGTCAACTTTCCACCTGGTTGGTCACTTGCTAGTTAGCCTAGGATTGGTGACATATTGCTGGTTTGGGTCTTCTTTTGACAGATTTGACACTCAGATTCCTAGTTCTAGTTACATCAGCTTTGGTGACTGAATGGTTATGCTTCTGAAGCCATTTGTACTCTACATCCAGGCCACAGCGACCATTTTTATTTCAGGAGACTATTAGTCAATGATAGGGTTGACCAGGGAAAGAGGGTGACTATTCTCAAGAGAACTGGTCATTCCATCTGTTTGATTAGAGAAGATCTTTTCTTCTGATGTTTTCTTTTAATGAACATTATTTGGGCTACAAGGACCTTTACAACTTTGTCAATTTGAGAGATTTATTCTTGACTAAAACTACACTGATGATCTCTTGCCCTTCATAAGCTCTTGTTGTGACTGGAGAGCCACAATGTTCTATGGGTTTCTTTGGGTCAATATCAATTGAGAAAGACCAGTGAACCAATTGAGTGAACCAGTGCCTGATTGTTTCTTTAAACCCCAGAAATAGTTGCAGGTCTTTTTGGAGAAGGATGAGGGAGAAAGAAGGTTAATATTGGTAGTAAAATATTTTGTCTTTCCTACTAGAATCCCTCTCCATCTGTGCCAGTGTGTAAAGGTGCTGCTCACTCTAGAGATAAATCTTCTCCCATCACCTAATTCTTCTTGGAACTATTCTCACATGTCATCCAGGAGAGTATCATTTAGTTGATTGAGGGTGTAATTAAGTTGACAATAATCATTAACCATCACAGTCCTTAAAGATGACCCTTGAATAAAATATTTTGCTTTTATAACAATTCTGGCTAAAATAATAGGTAGTTTTTTTATTCCTGTGAAAGATACACAGGAAACATTTTGTTTCTAGACCATTCTGTTTATGCTTCTGTCATAATTAGATGTTCAGTGTTGGTCACGGCACCAATGTTGTTGTTTTTTTTTTTTTTTGCGTGTGAATAGCATCTCAACACAGGGAATACCACACTAAAGTTTATTAGCAGGGAAGCAGAGATGCAGAGATGCAGAGAAGCAAAAGAGAAAAGAGAAAGAATCTAGTGTGAGCACTTTCTTTAAGATGGCGGGGGGGGGGGGGGGGGGC